>JACXGI010008585.1:0-33046 GCA_016801175.1 Esox masquinongy | reverse complement strand
AAGCATTTGGGAACTGAGAAGACCAATTACTGTAGTTTTGAAAGTGAAATGTTTTCCAATTCTTGCTTGATATACGATTGCAGCTGCTCAACAGTTCGGGGTCTCTTTTGTCGTATTTTTCGTTTCATAATGCGCCAAATGTTTTCAATAGGTGACAGGTCTGGACTGCAGGCAGGCCAGTTTAGCACCTGAACTCTTTACCTACGGAGCATAACAATGTAAGAATAACAATGTAATGTTGTAAAAACTGCCGAACGTGCTTTGGCATTGTTTGGCAAGGCCTTCCCTGAAAAAGACATTGTCTGGATGGCAGCATATGTTGCTCCAAAACCTGTATAGTATATATTATTCAGAATTAATTGTGCCTTCACAGATGTGCAAGTCACCCAAGCCATGTGAACTAATGCACCGCCATACCATCACGGATGCTGGCTTTTGAACTGTGCGCTGATAACAAGCCAGATGGTTCTTAGTCCGGAGGATGCAGCGTCCATGATTCCCAAAAATAATTTCAAATTTTGATTCGTCAGACCAAGGCTAACAGGACTGATTCCTCAGACCATCTTAAATGAGCTCAGGTCCAGAGAAGGCAGTGGCGTTTCTGGATCTTGTATATATGGTTTCTTCTTTGCATGGTAGAAATTTGACTACCATTAATGTGGATGCAGCAATGTACTGTGTTCGCTGACAATGGTTTTCGTAACTGTGCCTGAGCCCGTGCAGTGATGTCCACTGCTGTATCGCGTCTGTTTTTAATGCTGTGCCGCCTGAGTGCCCGAAGATCACAGCCATCCAATATTGATTTCTGCCATGTCCCTTGCCTACAGAGATTTCTTTTAATTATATATTTTAATGATTAAGAGGTTTGGAACCACCAATCCTCATCCTACAGCTGGCCTTCTGGCCAAAATAAGTAACTGAGGAAGAAGGGCCTTGGTCAGGGAGGTGACCAAGAACCCAATGGGGTTGATGATTATCTGGGTGAATGAGACCATAATCTAATTATTAGGCCTGAATACCAGCATCCACATCTGGCGAATACAAGCTAACACTCATTGCTTGGCCACTATCCCTACAGTGAAGCGTAGTAGTGGGAGCTTTATGATATGGGGATGCTTATCAGTGGCAGGGACTTGGAGACTGGTCAGGATTAAGAGAAGGATGAATATAGCGAAATACAGAGGTCCTTGAAGAAAACATGACCCAGTCGCACAGCACTTCAGACTGGGTCAAAGACCTGACTTGACCATTTCTTAACTATTGTCTTCTACTTCAATATAGAGACATATAGGCTATATCTCTACACACTAATGGTGTGTAGAGATACTAATCAGACACTCAGTCATTCCAATTCATCCAATAACCCTTTATATTTCAGAAATTGGAATTTTTATCTGAAAATAAAAATCTAAGGGTATGTTAGCCTATTGTTATTTGTGTTTTATTCATGTTTTCTTATTGCTTCAAAACATGCAGAAACCCCTGGCACATGAATGCACATTCGCAAACTTGAACACCCGCACACAAAGATGTTTTACTTGCGCAAACGTAAACTGTGATTATTAGGGCCATGTGTTTTCAAAATGCAAATAATGATAAAATAATTTGATAAAGTGATCTGTACCTGCACTCTTAGCTTAAAGTCAATGGCAGCCAATGATAACAAATGATCACACTTTTTTGAGGTCCCATCATACCTTTTTTCAGAAGTATCTAGTAATCCAATTCTAATATTTTAGCTGGTAATGTAATGGATTACATATTTTGTGTAATCTGTTACATTTAATGGTTTACAAGTAATCTATTATTCCCCAACTTTGGCCATTACGCACTAGAACTGAACAACATTTTAGTGAAAAATGAATCTGCATTCTCCTGTTCCATTAACCATTATTTGTATGGATGCACCGATTAATCAGCCGGCAATTGGTAACGGACGATTTTAGGCAAAAAATTTAATAATCGGTATCAGCCAACTACTTTAAAATGGCTGATTTACTTGCGACCGATTGTGGTGTCTGAAAAGGCATCACCTAATTTTTATAAAAGACTAACGTTTATCCAGTCACGTGTCAATGACAGGTAATATAGTCCCAGGCTGCTTAGTTGCACAGTATATAAGGTGAGAGCTTTCTCACTTAGTCAATAAATAAAAAAACACTTTGAACTTGATACAGCATCTCGAAGCAAGACACAAAGAAGCCTGCCGAGATTCTACAAACAACAGTTGCAGCTAAGACCGCTGCCCCTCCCACCATCATAGGCAGCAATACCGGGGGGAAAACTATGATTTGCCCCCAACCCCCCTCCCCCCATTATAGAACTGTAAACATAACTATGTAAATTCAGCATTGCTAATAAGACGCAATGAAAGCACTTGTGCTGATTATAGATAAATAATAGCGCGTTTTTAAGTTTATTGCGACACCCCCGCCCGTGTCAAACCCGCCACAATGGTTTGATCCACTGCCCCCCCCCCAGTCCTCAGCAGTGGCACATCGTGCAGGTACGGTCTGTTGTAGGGGGTTGACTTTCAGTAAGTAGTTCAAACAAAGGATATGTTAGACATTTCTTTACTTCTACCACTCAATACAATAAAACACATTTCTAACAGTCACCAGCCTTCATTTTCTCTGCATTGAATTACAGGTCACTCTTTAACTTAGCTAGCGGTTAGCTGATGTTTGCTAGCAAGCTACAGTAACATCAATCAGCTTTTGCAGCTGTTTGAATTTGAGTAAATGAGAGAAGCTTGCAGTGTGGTTTATGTAGTGTTCCTTAGCTGGCAAGGTGACAGTGTTCGTGTCTACCGTCTGAAAGGCACTCAATGCATGTAGCTAACGTGAGGTTAATCCAGTAAGTATCGGCCTTGTAGACGGGTTTCCCTCTGCGTACCTTTCGTTTCTAAAAAATACACCATATGTCAAATTGGTGGCCTTTTATCCTATGTCTGATTTGGGTATAAGTCTTATTAAAATATATGGAAAAAATTACTTAAAATGAGCTGAAATTAGAAGCAACATTTGAATTTAATTTATGACAGGGTAGAAAGTTACAGAAATGTCAAAACATCGGTATCGGTATTGGCATCGGCCAATTATGTTATATGAACATCGGCTATCGGTGTCTGCCAATAATTTTCTTATTGGAGCATCTCTAATTATTTGGGGTAATATCTCAGTGGGTGACTGAGGTGATACTTAACTAACATGTAATGTGAATATTAGTAAGATTTGATTTGAAGTTTACAGGCACTTTAAACACGTTCTCTGTAGAACATCTGTTGAGTCTATCAGGAGCACATCAGGAAGCACCTGCACCTGTGTGTTTGCTTATTTTTGTTCCTTCCCTCCTTGTACCAGCTCTCTGGCACAGAAATGCTGGATGCCATTGAGAATGAGGTTTCTGGGACTTTGAAGGACTGCTACATCACACTTGGTGTGTATACAACCTAGGTTATATGTTTTTCATCAACCTAACCAATAAGCCAACCAATAAGCAAATAGAGGTAACTAACTTGAATGCAAAAAAAAGTCTTTAATGCTTTTTGATTTTCTCTCCAGTAAGAGTTGCTAAGAACCCACAGCTGTATTTTGCTCGGCAACTGAACAAGGCCATGAAAGGAGCAGGCACTGATGAGGACACACTCATCCGCATCCTTGTATGCCGCTCTGAGGTAGGGTATGGACAAAAAATCTCAGAGACACCAAATAACTTTGTGACCACTGACTACATTGTTATTCCATGTATCTCATATTTCAAACTAAAAGCAGTCAGTTGATTCCATACTGTCTGTTTTCTGTTTAACAGTATGATTTGGAGACCATTAAAGACATGTACCTGGAAAAGTATGATGTGTCCCTAAAGGATGCCATAAAATCTGAGTGTGGCGGGGATTTCAAACGTCTCCTACTGGCTATTTGCCATTGAGGGAGAAAGAAAGAGATGGAAGGAGGAGACAGCAGAATGCCTCAAAGGGAGAGTGCTGCTTCTTTCTCTTCGAGAAACTAACAATACTTATTGTACAATCATTCCTACTGACTTAAACATGAAAGTATATGAATGGGGAAGGGAGTGAAATTGGAGAGCTCACAAATTAATTTGATTCTGTACTCCTTATTTGACATATGAATCCATAGGATCTATAAAAACATGCACCATCAATGTTCCTGCTTTATCTGATCTAGTTATCTAAAGGCAGTTAGATTTTTACAACATGATAGTGACGTGATTGGTTTTCTTTGAAAGGATTGCCTTGACTAGAGACTTACATACTTAAATCATAAATTAACTGTATTAAATATTTGATAATTAATGGATTTGTTTGATCCAGTGTCAGTAAATTTCTCCCCTAAGCTCCATCCTTAGTATTAACAAGTGTTTATTAAGAACTGTTTGCTAGCTAGTTATGATATCTGTCCATCTTCCGTAAAGTTAGAACTTAATCAAAGGAGAGAAGAAACTATCCTTATGAAGGGGTCATTATAGCTCCATAAGTGTTGGGACAGTGAAGTCAAAATTGCTATTTTTGCTGTACACTCAAGACATAGGAAAATATGATTATAAGGCGAATATGAGGCAAGAGTGCAGAATGTCACCATTTCTGTCCAGTTCCACATTTGTATTTTTTGACAGCTAAGAAGTTCCATCCCCCGTTTTTATGTGAGCATAATTTCTCGGAAAGTGTTTCTAATTGATCAGGTGTTTCCTGTTGCATTGAATGTTCACACAAAGAGCTGTGAATGTGTAGTCTCAATACCTTCCTTTGTTTTTGCCTTTGGAGTCTGTTTGGTTTCAGAAAGCGTATTTCAACATGAAGATTAGGGATCTTTCTATGAAGGGTGAGAAAGCGACTTCTTATCGCTTTCTTAAAAATAACTAAATTTGAACAATAGCACAAAAGTTGGGTATTGCCAAATCAACAGTTTGTAATGCCCTGAAAAATAAAGAAACCAATTGAGTCTTCAGCAGTCCACAATGACCAGGTTGGCCAAGTAAAACCACAGCAGTAGTTGAAAACAGAAAAATTACCATAACTGTGAAAAACAACCCTAAAATAAGTGTCAGTGAAATCAACAACCTGCAGCAGAATTACAAAGGCTACACTGTGAGATGCAAACCTCAGATCAGTATCAAAAAGAGGGAGGCCAGATTTGAATTTTTTAGGAAGTATAGAGATTTGCCAGTGCCGTTTTCAATTGAGTTCTATGGGCAGAGATGATGAACTTGTATCAAAAGTGATAGGAAGGCAAACGTGTGGAGGAAAGAAGGAACAGCAGATGATCCAAAGCGTACCACTTCATCTATGAAGCATGGTAGATGTAATGTCATAGCATGGGCATTGATGGCTGCCTATGGAATGGACTCATTGATGATGTAACAAATGAGTGCAGCAGCAGAATGAATTCAGAAATGTAAGAATCTTGGCTACCAATATACTAGAAAATGCGACCAGACTCATTGGGTGGCACATCACAAAGCAATGGAACAATGACCCAAAACGCACTGCCCAAGCAATGAAGTATGGGGGGGGGGTGTTGCGTTTTAGACTGGCCAAGTCAATCTACTGATTGAATATGCATTTCACTAGTATTAGAGGAGACTGAAATGGGGCGGATGGAGCACTGTTATTCTTAGTTGATAAAACGTATGTTATGGAACAGCCAGAAATGAAAGGTGAAAGTCTGTACTTTTGCTTCAATTAACTTTTTAATTATTTTTATATTTCTTGAGTGTACAGCAAAAACAACAATTTTGACATTACTGTCCCAATACATATGTAGAGCACTGTATATGACATGACTCACTGCTATTGGAATAACATAGATTTTAAATAAGAATAACAGTTACAAAAGTTTTAATGCTCTACCACCCAAAATATCAGTACAGAATATTTCTACTGTCTGAAAGTTTGTCAAATTTATTTTTAAATAAAAAAGCATCTATGCGTCCACTTAATACATGCATTCTGTCACAAGCAAGGAAAACTGCTTTGACCATCTTCTTTCACCTATTACATTTTTTATAATCGAAGACTAACACTATCAAACATTTACTTAATTTAGACAGCGGTATTATAAATCATGTAAGACATATATGTTAAGGTATTTTAGACACGAACGTTAGCGATGTTATCTATGAAGAATCTAAACTCACCATAAACATGATCTGAAATTATGACAAATTATCAGTTCTGTACAATGGCAGCTGTATTTGAAACCTATTCCTATATTAGGAATTAGCCTATATAAGAAAGCCAAGTAATCTCAACTGATTAACTAGAGATTTTTGAAACAATTTATAAAGCCTGTTAAGCCTCTGGGTATATCGTGAAAGTGAGGAAATAAACAGGACTATTCACACCTGCCTTTATGGAAAGATATGAAATAGGGACCAGCATTTGCCTGTGTATAAGTGAAATAATATATTAACAAAAAAAGACATGCGCATTAAATTGTCCTAAATGTTTCTGTTTTTGTGTGGGTTTTTTTCTTCATGTTAATACAATTTAATGTACTTAAGTCATATTATTGGCCAATGAAGGCCAACATACATGTACTGTATTAAATAATGTTTTGAATGGAATTCTACTCAAAATGTTTCTTGTTGTCACTGGTCAAAGTGTGTTTTTGAGTTTTTGTCTTCCTTACCTGACACCTACTGCAAAGAGAAAGCTGTCTCCTTCGCAACCTCCAAACACTGGTTCGTCAACTGAGATGTACAGTGAGGGAAAAAATGATTTGATCCCCTGCTGATTTTGTATGTTTGCCCACTGACAAAGAAATGATCAGTCTATAATTTTAATGGTAGGTTTATTTGAACAGTGAGACGCAGAATAACAAAAACATCCAGAAAAACGCATGTCAAAAATGTTATAAATTGATTAGCATTTTAATGAGTGAAATAAGTATTTGATCCCCTCTCAATCAGAAAGATTTCTGGCTCCCAGGTGTCTTATACAGGTAACAAGTTGAGATTAGGAGCACACTCTTAAAGGTAGTGCTCTCAATTTGTTACCTGTGTAAAAGACACCTGTCCACAGAAACAATCAATCAGATTTCAAACTCTCCACCATGGCCAAGACCAAAGAGCTGTCCAAGGATGTCAGGGACAAGATTGTAGACCTACACAAGGCTGGAATGGGCTACGTCCATCGCCAAGCAGCTTGGTGAGGTGACAACAGTTGGTGCGATTATTCGCAAATGGAAGTAACACAAAAGAACTGTCAATCTCCCTCGGTCTGGGGCTCCATGCAAGATCTCACCTCGTGGAGTTGCAATGATCATGAGAACTGTGAGGAATCAGCCCAGAACTACACAGGAGGATCTTTTCAATGATCTCAAGGCAGCTGGGACAAGAAATTGGATACAAGAAAATGGGCGCGAACATGGGCATCATCTATAGTAATACTTATACATAAAGAAGGGAAAGATGCCACGAAATGTGCATCATATAGAACTATATCATTACTTAATACAGATCATAAAATAATTTCAGCAATACTAGCAAATAGGTTAAAAGATGTAATGATAGATATAATCACTCCTGATCAATGCGGTTTCATTCCAGGAAGGGTTTTGGCGGATAATATTAGAAAAACACTGGATATAATTGATTATGCACAAAAAGAGAATGAAGAACTTCTTTTGATGACATTGGATGCTGAAAAAGCTTTTGATTTAGTTAGCTGGCCTTTTATGTTTGAGGCAATAAAGAGTTTTGGTATGAATGAAATATTTTGCCAATGGCTGCAAGCACTCTATAGTAAACCGGTCTCATTAGTCATAACAAATGGTACCCTGTCAAGGATATTTACTATTCAAAGAGGAACTAGACAAGGAGACCCTCTCTCACCACTCCTCTTCGCAATGTATATTGAGGTGTTGGCAATAGCCATAAGACAAAACTCAGATATTAAAGGGATAAAGATAGGGAAAGAAATACATAAATTAGGGTTATATGCAGATGATATAATGATTTACTTAACATCACCTGATAATTCAATGCAACATTTAATGCATGTGATTGAAAAATATAGTACAGTCTCAGGATATAGAATAAATTAAAATAAATGTGAATCTATAACTATTGGAATACAGATGAAACAATCTTTTAAAGAATGTTATAAATTTAAATGGGACACAGAGTTTGTAAAATATTTAGGAATTTATATAGTTAAAAATGTGGATGAACTATATAAAAATAACTATTGTACTTTGGAAAGAAAGATAAGACAGGATTTAAACAGGTGGAAACTAATACCAGACGGGATATATAGTAGAGTGGAGACAGTCAAAATTATTTTCTTATTTCAAGCATTACCACTTAGACTACCAGAAACTTACTTTAATACATGGAATAAAATGATTTCAAATTTTATTTGGAATAATAGAAAACACAGAGTCAAATTTAAATTATTAACTCAACAGAAAGAGGGAGGAGTGTTGGGTGCCCAAATATACAAAATTATTATTATGCAACACAAATTATAACAATAATGACGTGGATGAAATGTGATACAGAGGTAAAATGGATAAACATAGAGAAAGAGTTAACAGCAGGGTTAATTGGAACATTGCCTTTTCTAAGGAAAAAGACTCAAAAACAACTGCCACAAGTATTTTGTATTGACAATACTGTAATGAATTGGAGACGAATGTGTAAACGATTAAAAATACAAAGTGAAAATGTACAACTTAGAGAAATGATTCATGACCCAGATTTTTTACCTAATAGAACAGATAGGATTTTACAAGGCTGGGCTAGTAAGGGATTCATTTCATACTCACAATTTTTTACTAAAAATATAATAGAACACATATGAAGCCCTGGTTTCTAGAAATGGTTTGGAGCAAAAACACTTCTTCAAATATTTACAGGTAAGGAGTTACTTTAAACAAAATTCAGAAGAGAAAATGGGAAATTAATTACTACAATATTTGGCAGAAAATAGAAATAAAGGCACAGGAAAACTTTCAGATGTTCATAAAATACTGCAAAAATTAACAAACGTGGAGAGTAAAGCAAAAGAAAAATGGGAAAAAGAGTTATCCATAAATATTTCAGGTGAGGCTTGGAGAGACTCCTTAAAAGATCATTTTAAAATAACTCAGTCAAAACATTGGAGGGAATTTGCTTGGAAAATAAGTCAGAGATTTTTCATTACACCTCATATTATGGGAAAAATGTCTCCAGCAGCAGGAGCTGGTTGCTGGAGAGAATGTAGGGAAAGTAAAGCAAATCATACGCATATATTCTTTACATGTCCGGTAATAAAGAGCTTTTGGGAAGAGGTAGAGAAGGCCATGAGAGAAATTATTGATATTAAAGAATCCCTGACATTAGAAAATCGTTTATGTATCAACATACAATGTAAAATAAAAGCAAAGGATCTAAATATTTTTAATATGCTACGTCTTACTGCACTGAAACAACTGACAAGGGCATGGAAACAATCGAAAGCACCAGAATTTTATCTATGGTATAACACAATAGAACAAGTATTAGAAATGGAAAAACTTACTTTCATAGCCAGTAATAGCTTAGAAAAATGGAATAAAATATATCCCAAACACATACTAGACAAAATAAAGTATTTTAATGGCTTGATATAGGTTTTGTTGTGTTTCCATATGAATCCATATGCGCACACACACATACAAGCACACACACACACATATACACAAGCGCATACACATGCACACGCACACAGGCGCGCGCATGCACGTACACACACTCACATACATATTTAATGTTGTTTATTTATTTCTTTTTTTTCTTTGTGTTTTCTTTTGTGTTATTAAATAATATAAGACTGTAAAAAAATTTGAAGTGCAATAGGAAAAAATATGTAATAATATGTGACTGGATATGAAACCACTACAATAAAGTAATTAAAAAAAAGGGGCAGCTGGGACCATAGTCGCCAAGAAAACAATTGGTAACACGCTACGCCGTGAAGGACTGAAATTCTGCAGCGCCCGCAAGGTCCCCCTGCTCAAGGAAGCACACGTACAGGCCCGTCTGAAGTTTGCCAATGAACACCTGAATGATTCAGAGGAGAACTGGGTGAAAGTGTTGTGGTCAGATGAGACCAAAATCGAGCTCTTTGGCATCAACTCAACACGCTGTCTTTGGAGGAGGAGGAATGCTGTCTATGACCCCAAGAACACCATCCCCACTGCCAAACATGGAGGTGGAAACATTATGCTTTGGGGGTGTTTTTCTGCTAAGGGGACAGGACAACTTCACTGCATCAAAGGGACGATGGACGGGGCCATGTACCATCAAATCGTGGGTGAGAACCTCCTTCCCTCAGCCAGGGCATTGAAAATGGGTCGTGGATGGGTATTCCAGCATGACAATGACCTAAAACATGGCCAAGGCAACAAAGGAGTGGCTCAAGAAGAAGCAAATTAAGGGCCTGGAGTGGCCTAGCCAGTCTCCAGACCTTAAAATCTGTGGAGGGAGCTGAAGGTTCGAGTTGCCAAACGTCACCTCGAAACCTTAATGACTTGGAGAAGATCTGCAAAGAGGAGTGGGACAAAATCCCTCCTGAGATGTGGGCAAACCTGGTGGCCAACTACAAGAAATTTCTGACCTCTGTGATTGCCAACAAGGGTTTTGCCACCAAGTACTAAGTCATGTTTTGCAGAGGGGTCGAATACTTACTTATAACATTTTTGACATGCGTTTTTCTGGATTTTTTTGTTGTTATTCTCTCTCTCACTGTTCAAATAAACCTACCATTAAAATTATAGACTGATCATTTCTTTGTCAGTGGGCAAACGTACAAAATCACCAGGGGATCAAATAATTTTTTCTCTCACTGTATGTATTTCATATATGCATCATGATTGTTAGTTAAGGTAGTGATAATATGGTATTGCGTAGACTAATTGGAAGTTAAAGCTCCTACTACGTTTCTTGTACATAAGACTGATGTGCAACAGCACACTGGACCCTCTGCAAATACCTAGGGGGCCCTGTCTACAAATGTATAGAGAGCCCAGCATTCAGTACGCTATTTACATTCATATAAGGGACACGTTCAAATATTGACTTACAGGAAAATGTATATTTTTTGTCTCTAGCTCACAAGGTTGGGGTTTTACAGATTATTTTATGGAGGTTGTTTTGAGGTTATTTTCCACTCTATTAAAACCCTGCGATTTGTGGTCACCTTCCGGGCAGATTGGGTTTGAACACCACTCCGAAAACAGGACATTTCTATCATCAAAACAAACATACAGCTATTTACAACACAACTAATGATGTCTATTTGAACCACAGGCAAGCTGGTCAACCTCAATGAATGTGCAACCATGTCAATTTTATTGTAATCAAGTTTCCCAACATTAATTTGAACAACTGTTTCAAGTTTAATTTTAAGGTTTATTCAAGGTTTATTTGTGAAATGCACCGAACAACACATTGTCATCCTGTACAATAAATTTCTTGGGACATGGCAACTGGCAACTACGTAGTGAGAGTTAAGAATAATATATAAGCAAAAATATAGCCAGCCACAAAAAAATAAAGCAACACTATACATAGCACTACACTAGCAGCAGTATAAAACAAGAAACCAGGCAAGCCTAGTTCAGTCGGCCCACAATACTAATCCTCATTAGTAAGGAGGTGGAATGTCACGCTCATCATCCTCTCTATTCTTATTCCTTTTATTCACTTTCTCATCACCTTCTGCCACACTTTCCTTAACCATTATCTTCTTACTAGCACTCTCAGTCCTTCTCTCGGCCTCTCTCTCTCCCACTTACCATAGCTATCCCACTTTATCTTTCTTTCCTTTCTTACTCTTTTCAAACTCATCTAACTTCATTCTACATTCTTTCAACTTAGCCTTGCTAAATGTTCCTTTTAATGGAAAATCAGATACTCTGTGCCACAATACCACTTGTCCTGAGACATCCATGCCCCACTTATCCACCATTATCTTTACTGGTCCGATCAGTGGATCCGACAGGCAGGCGTTGTTCTTACTGTTGCCAGTCCCCATGGTGTATCCGATCCACCGTCACTTGTACTCAAAACAGATGCTAACACACACAAAAAAAGTTTTAGTTCATGAGGGAGACATCTCTATATTCACACTTGTTCCCAAACCATACAATTTTGTTACTCTTTCTTTTTATTTATTTATTTGTTATTTTTTTTTATATTTTTATTTTAGTTTTTTTCAATATTTTTAGTTTTGTTTTCGTTATCTTTCATGTATACATCTATGCATTGTCATAGCAATTCTCTTGTATATATACAGCTCTGGAAAAAATTATGAGACGACTGCACCTTTTTCTTTCCTTTCCAAAACAGTTGAAAAGGAAAGTTTTGAGTGAAGAACAGAAGCGTTCAATTTGCAGTGGTCTTTTAATTTTAACCCTTCTATTCCTGTATCAACAGTAAAATGAAAGGTTAAGATATCCTCCCTAATATCTCTGTTGCATGCAAATCCTTATACCACAACTTCTACCAGCATGCAAGAACGCTGCAGGTGAACCTGAGGGCACGGAAAATATTTGATCACTGACATCAGAGCAGCGATTTAATGGATGTGGTTGATTTTATATATATAATATAATATAATCCTCCCTCAGATGGACAGTAAATTTAGATGGGGATATCATTCCTCTTTCTAATTCCTCATCCTCCTCCATTTCTGTATCAATGAAACTAATAAGTGATTAAGGATAGCATGGTAATGAAATTTAACTTATAAACATTAGACATATGTTTTAATAACTGAGCAAGAGGAGCAGTGGAAATGGGAAAGGTAACACAATTGGAAACAACAACATAGCAATATAGCCCGTATTAAAAAAAGTTCACTACACCTCTAAGCCCAAGACGTGTACACATTCCTAATGGAAGGTGACTTACCTGATTTACAGTACCGAGAATGTGGTTTTATGTTTGATATTCGGAGTTTGATCGTCAATACCTCTTCCAAAAAAAATCGTACAAAGACGACAGTGAAATATATACAATTGGATGAGGGCAGAGAGCAAGGTTTTGTCTGATTTTATCGAAAATCAAACGTTTCCTTTAGCAGAGCCCAAAATGTTGCAAAACGCTGTTGAATGTTGGTTCATTAGTTTAGGGACCGTCATAAAAGTGCAATAGAACTGATTGAATGTGACTGAAAATTATATTTTATTTTGTGTCAACGTAATAATACCTGCCCATGTAAAGGTAAATCATAGGTACAGACACTTTTTGTGTACCTATTATTTTTTAATAGCTCACTATCCATATGAGATAGAGATCTGCAAACAAGTGTGATGTGTTCCATTACCTCTCTTCTGAAAGGTACACCTCTTATTATTTCCAAATTCGTTATCTTGATTTTATTTTTGTAAAATCTATTATTACAACTCTATTACCTAATTCACATGATTTTTTTAATAGCTTCCAATCCAGAAGACATATACATCTAAAACCACTTTTTGGTCACTGACCTTTAGATTTGCCCTTTTACGTTTCGGTGATTGTATGAGAATTGATTCTTCTAGACCAGAGGTGTCAGACTGGTTCAACGGAGGGCAGAGTGTCTGCAGGTTTTCGCTCTCACCTTGTAGTTGATTGATTCATTAGGTCAGTAATTTGTTAGTTTCTACCCTCACCTGGTCGCTTAGGTCTGAACCGGGAACCAATTTATAGGAAAAACCAAAAACCTGCAGACACTCGGCCCTCTGTGGAACCAGTTTGACACCCAAGTTCTATACAATACGTTTTTTAATAGCTCACTATCCATATGAGCTAGAGATCTGCAAACAAGTTTGGTGTGTTCCTTTACCTCTCTTCTGAAAGGTACACCTCTTAATATTTCCAAATTCGTTATCTTGATTTTATTTTTGTAAAATCTATTATTACAACTCTATTACCTAATTCACATTAACTATTTTTAATAGCTTCCAATCCAGATAATATGTACCTCTAAAACCACCTGCAATTTGTTCACTGACCTTCCTTGGCTAGAGTACACGCCATAGATTTGCCATTTTCAATTTTGATGATTTTATCAGAATTTATCTTTCTATACAAAACGTTTTTAATAGCAAACTATCCATATGAGCTAGAGCTTCACATACAAGTGTGGTGTGTTCCCTTACCTCTCTTCTGAAACGTACACCTCTCATTTTTTCAAAATTCATTTTCTTGATTTTATATTCAAATTACATGCATCATTACAACTCTATTACATAAGTAACATTAACTTTTTTTTAATAGCTTCCAATCCAGATGACATGTACCTCTAAAATCGCTTGCATTTTGTTCACTGACCTTCCTTGTCAAGAGCACACCCCTCAGGTCTGCCATTTTCGATTTTGGTAAATTTACAGGAATTTATCTTTCTAAACAATTCTTTTTTAATAGCTCACTATCCATATGAGTTAGAGATCTACAAACAAGTGTGATGTGTTCCGGTAACTCTTTTCTCAAAGGTACACCTCTTCTTTTTTCCAAATTCATTATGCGTATTTCATTTTAAAATTACATGCATTATTACAACTCTATTACCAAATTAACATAAACTTTTTTAATAGCTTCCTATCCAGGTGACATGTTCCTCTAAAATCACTTGCATTTTGGTCACTGACATTCCTTGTCTGGAGTACATCCCATAGATTTGTCATTTTCAATATTGTTGATTTTATCAGAATTCATCCTGCTATAAAATCCTTTTTTAATAGCTCA
Organism: Esox masquinongy; assembly: GCA_016801175.1. Classification (NCBI taxonomy): domain Eukaryota; kingdom Metazoa; phylum Chordata; class Actinopteri; order Esociformes; family Esocidae; genus Esox; species Esox masquinongy. Next base: position 18,331 of record JACXGI010008585.1, on the reverse strand, counting down.
CTATCCATATGAGCTACAGATCTACAAACAGGTGTGGTGTGTTCCATTACCTCTCTTCTGCAAGGTACACCTCTTCTTTTTTCCATATTCATAATCTTGATTTTATTTTAAAATGACATGCATTTTTACAACTCTATTACCTAATTCACATGAACTATTTTTAATAGCTTCCAAACCACTTGCATTTTGTTCACTGACCTTCCTTGTCAAGAGTATGCCCCTTAGATTTTCCATTTTCAATTTCGGTGAATTTACAGGAATTTATCTGTAAATTGTTTTTATTCTTTAGTGCCGAGATGTCAAACCGGTTGCACGGAGGGCCGAGTTTCTGCAAGTTTTTGCTCACCTTGTACTTGATTCATTAATTAGGTCACTAATTGGTTAGTTTCTAACCTCATCTGGTTGTTTAGGTCTGAACTGGGAACAAATTTAAAGGAAAAACCAAAAACCTGCAAACATGGCCCTCTGTGGAACCAGTTTGACACACCTGCTTTGTGTATTCAGAATGTGCTTGCACTGAAACCAGACATAAATTTAATTTCATTCATTTATTTGCCTAGTTGGAACCATTGATCACAGTGCCTCTTTGGACCTATTTGCAATGATTATTTTGAATTATTTTGCTCCAGTGGTTAATGCAATATATTGATGGAATTAATAAAACACAATTACGTTAACATTCCTAACCTACAAATTATTTTCCTGTTGCAGCTTTTGTTTATGTTTCATTGTCACATTTGACTTAGTAGTTATAAATGTGACACTCCGCTATGGCCATGGGTTCGAGCCCCGGTCGTGCCACTGTCGATTGTGGCCGGGTTAATACTTCCCCTTAAAAACATACTACCGCAAGTATAGTCACGTGACTCCGCCCCGTCCGGTCAGCGGCATGGAAGCAACATGGAGGAGAACTCAAACGCCGAGTAAACTGAGCAACCAAAAAAAAATGCAGCACCTGTCGTTTGGACACAGTTCATTTTCAGTAAAGACGACACCTAACAAAACTAAGTCAAATGTAAACACTGCTGAAAAACAGTTTCAGCGACCAAAGGTAATACGACCAATCTGTTTCAAACTGTTCATATAGCACCTTTCTTAATGTTACAGTGTGCTTGATATTACAATGTTACAATGTAAACTTCACATTACAAAACAAAGCAAAAAAATAAAAATAAATGTCTATTAACCCTCTGAGGGCTAAGGTTTTCAAATCCGCCTGTCACTACCTTGACATTTTGGCTTCTAAAATGGACATCCTTTATAGTAGAAGGAAGTGCTTTATATTCTGGGATTCTGCAGACCCTCAGCTACATGAAGGATGTATTGAAAACACATTTTTTTGAGACACTTACATGAGTAATAATGTGAAATAGTCAGAAAAATGTAAAAACGCAAGTGCACATATTTTGGTTTTATGTTGAAATAAAACAGTAAAATATAATAGGTAGCCTGTTTTACATTACATTTGGATACCCCCAGGGGTTCAGAATAACTACAAGTTGAATGGTTTTGAATTTATAAAATAATAAAATGAACCTGGCTTTTTTTTTTTTACTCTTGTCCACATCCATTCTTTTCTCAAACATTCTGAAAATCATTGAAAATGCCCATATGGGGTCACTGAACTTATTCTGTCATATTGTACTTCCAAAAGCCACCACTGGATGGCAGTCACTTCTTTTTTTAACTCTGAGGATTTTTTTTATGGGGTGTTTTGAATAGTGGTTGCCTTTATTTCCTTTGGAATTCCCTACATGTGCCATATCTGGAAGAGGTGGAGATTAGAACAGGGATGTTTCCTGCCTTCCTTTGGATGGTTATATCCACAATGACACTCTACACAACACAGCATAGGCGCACATTTGACCACTGGCTACCGTACCGTTATTTCAAGTTATCAAATATACCTAGTAATTCCACTAAAACAATGCAAAATAATAATAAACATTATCATAGAATAGCATTTAGTCTGAATGTTCAGACCCATTTTCACTATGCTCGCTGTCCATAATCATTTATTCCACTTCTTTCGCCGTTTTTTCTTTTTTCTCAAAACAATTACCTTTAGCAACTGAATGCATCTTCAATGCAATCCAAGTGCATAATGACTTTATTGGGAGCATGGTAAGTGTGACACGCGCCTCTCCCCCTGGTGCGCTCGCTCGCTCTTTCTCTCACTTTTGGGGAGGGGGGTGACATGGATAGGCTTCGCATTGGATTGGTTTATGTATTGTAGACTTCTAAACAACAGAAAAAGATGGAGTATAATTAGTTAGGGCTGCTGCTGAAATCCTGAAGGACTATAGGTGATCAATATTTGTGATCATGACTGCGGGACTTCTGGTTTACGAAAGTACACAAACGAGACGTTGTTATTTGCAGCGGAATGTCGTTGTTCCCGTAGAAAATAAATTAAGTATTTTACTTTTACGGTTCTGGAGCAATTAATAAAAATGTGTGACCTGGACGCGCCGACGTGTCAACTAGAGGTTTTGTGATCACGAGTGTGGGGCTTCTGGTTGACGAAAGTACACAAACGAGACGTTGCTATTTGCAGCAGAATAACGCTATTAACAAGCAAACTCAGAATGTCAAACATAAAACCAAATTTACCCTGGTAATGTTTGTCAAGTATGGAGGACCTAACCTGCCAAAATTAGAAATAAATGAATAAATAAATGTATCAATAAATATATTTATGCATAAAAATATAATAATAAATGTATTAATCAAATATTATTTCCCGATTTATTTAATTCCTTGATCATTAATTTCTGTTTTTATTAATTGTTTTTATTCATTTCCATTATGATATATTTCTGTATATATTTATTTAAATATTCTTTTATTTCTGTATTTATTTATTTCCATATTCTTTTATTTCTGTATTTATTTATTTCCATATGCTTTTATTTCTGTATTTATTTCCATGTTCTTTTATTTCTGCATGTATTTATTTCTGTATTTCCTTGTCCTTAAGCTAATGAGGGGGCGGGACTAACAGTCAGACATAGCAATCAAGCCCAGAGCAGCAGATAGAATCTGACTGTGAAGATGGTGAGTGCTGTTTTACAGTAGATCCTTGGCATATCCCCATGTTGCCAATCACTATTTGTTTCTAATTTTGGCAGGTTTGGTCTTCCATAGTCAAGTGTCGGTATAGCTTCTCGACATTAGATCATTTTGTTACGCATTAACATCACGCTAAGTTTGAATATTTCACTAGACACCATTAAGCATTGCGTTAAACTGACTAAAGTTTCTTATTATGTGTGCTTGCCAAAGGCAAAGCACAACTATAGGTTTCTCCCATACTTCTTCTAATTATTATTCCACCAGCGCTACAGCCTAAACGGTAAAAGCTATAAACACAAAATCAACTCACAAACATCTCAAATGCTCGAACTCGGGTTGCTAGAGCAGATCTTTTTGATAGCTATTATACTTTTTGTACTATATCAATATTCAAATGAGCCACCAATATATTTCAATGGGAAAAAACTGTCCATAGACTTGAATGGTAAAAAAGTCAAAAATTCTAGACGCATCTCCTCCTACATTTTTTAAGTCTGGCCCAACTTGAGTTGCTTGTATTAAGATTTTTGATACTATGTTTACTTTTGTAATTATTAACATTCAAAGCTTGCATAAACGACCATGTGTTTCAATGAGAGCAAAAGTAATACAGAGGTTTCAATTCAAAATGTTCATGCTTTAGGGCCAATCAACCTTTGATAACAACTTTAAAGGATTGAGGCTATCCTAAATAAGAATTATATTACATGTTTATAAACAATTGACTGTATAATTGCTAATTTACATCGTTAGGATATAACTGAGAATTACTCTTGAATCGTTTGTGCTACAGACACAAAATCAATTTGTTTCACATGTTTAGCCTATGCCCAGTTCACATCATGAAACGTTTAGTGATTTTACAGATGCTAATTAGCATAATTAGCATAATTAGTATTGACTAGCTATTAGGCTGTATCTTTACCTATGCTGATTAGCGTATTCAGCATTAATTTGTTTTTAGGCTGTATCTTTTAAACCGTTCGAGCTACAGAAAAAAAACTCACTCTCATTCAAAAGTTTACACTATCCCCAGTACATATAATGAAACCTTTATTGATTTTACGTATGCTAATTAGCAACATCATCATCTTCATCCGCTTATCCGGTATTGGGTCGCGGGGGCAGCAGCTCCAGCAGGGGACCCCAAACTTCCCTTTTCCTGAGCAAATGTCAGGCAAGGATTATGTTAGTGTAGAACTGGAAAAAACTGCATCTGTGCCACCAGGAAGAAACAGCAGTGTTGTTAGCCCCCCAGCACAGCTCCTGCAGCCGGGCAAGAACTTTCTCTTGGTCACTGGGAAGAAATGTCGTCGAGCAGTTAAACCTGGGTCGCTGCTAGATCCGACTGAGGTTTTCAACAGGTTTTCCCCACTGGAATCGGAGTCAAGGCCCGAGCCGTCTTCGGAGGGGAATGATCGGCAGGCATTTTCTACCGGTGGCCCGGAAAAACTGAAAACTTTAGTCATCGGCGATTCCATTACCCGCAGTATTAGACTAAAGAATCAGCCGGCGATTGTACACTGTTTATCGGGGGGCAGAGCCACCAACGTAGCCGCAAATCTGGGGTTGGTGCTAGCGAAGTCTAAAACTGGCAAGTACAGAGAGTACAGAGATATTGTTATTCACGTTGGCACCAACGACGTTAGGATGAAACAGTCAGAGGTTAAAAAGCAGAAGATAGCATCAGCGTGTAAACTAGCTAGAAAGATGTGTCGGCATCGAGTAATTGTCTCTGGCCCCCTCCCAGCTAGGGGTAGTGACAAGCTCTACAGCAGACTTGCGCAACTCAATTGCTGGCTGAAAACGGAGTTCTGCCCGTCGCAAGAGGTAGAGTTTGTAGATAACTGGCTCTCTTTCTGGGACTCTCCCAGAAATAGGGCCAGGTCTGATGTGCTGAGGAGCGACGGACTCCATCCTAGCTGGAGTGGTGCTCTTCTTTTATCTAGGAACATTGACAGGAGTCTCACTCCTATAGCCTCACCATGAAATAGGGTGCAGGTCAGGCCGCAGGCTGTTAGTCAGCCTGCTAGTATAGTGGAGTCTGTTGATAGCATAGCCAGAGTAGTTAGTTCAGTTTTACCTATTGCCACTGTGATTCGTTCCAGGCTGAGACAAGTTAAACAAGTTAGTGCTAACAATAGCAACCTTATTAAGATAAAGCCTTCCTCCACCTCGGTCACAAATAAAAATGACTATTACCTCGCATCTCAAAATGGGACTCCTAAATGTTAGATCCCTTGCTCCAAAGGCAGTTGCAGTAAATTAATTAATCTCTGAACATAAACTAGATGTTATTGGCTTGTGTGAAACATGGCTAAAGCCAGATGAATTTACTGCCCTAAAAGAGGCCTCTCCTCCTGGCTATACTAGTGATCATATCCCTCGTGCATCCCGAAAAGGAGGGGGTGTTGCTAATATTTATGACAGTAAATATAAATGTACTCTTAAACACATCACTGGTTTTCATTCTTTTGAAGTTTTACTCATGAAAGTTAACCAGGCTGATAAATCGTTTTACAAAGCTACTATTTACAGGCCCCCCGGGCCATACACAGTGCTCCTCAATGAGTTTCCAAAATTCTTGTCTAACCTCGTAGTCATGGCAGATAGTATTCTAATTTTTGGCGATTTCAATATTCATATGGAAAAGTCCAATGACCCTCTTCAAAAAGCCTTTGAAGCCATAATTGACTCAATGGGTTTTATCCAACATGTCTCAGGTCCAACACACTGCCAAAATCATACCTTAGATTTAGTCCTGTCACGAGAAATAGATATTGTAGATCTAATAATTTCCCCCCAAAATCCTGGATTATCGGATCACTGCCTTATTACATTTACCGTTAAAACAAGAAATCCACTTGCTCTGCAAACAATGAGTTTCAAAAGCTGTATTATAAATTCTCGGACAACAAATAGATTTCTTGATATTCTTACAAGCTCGCTTATCAACAACAGAGTAAATAATTCCGCAAACGAACTAATCGAGGATCTAAACTCAACACTGCGAAATACTTTAGATACGGTTGCACCACTAAAAACAAAAGAAATATGCAACAAGAAACTTGCTCCTTGGTACACAGACAATACTAAAGCACTCAAGCAAGCCTCCAGAAAATTGGAGCGAAAGTGGCGCTCCACAAAGTTGGAAGTATTCAGACTAGCCTGGATAGACAGTACACTACAATACCAAAAAGCATTCATATCTGCTCGATCAGCTTATTTCTCCAACCTGATTGAGGTGAACAAAAACAATCCAAAATTTATCTTCGATACAATTGCAAAGTTAACAAAAAAGCAATGCTCAACAAGTGAAGTGGGTCTTCACTTTAGCTGTAATGAATACATGAACTACTTTGATGAAAAGATCATCAGCATTAGAAAACAAATAACTGACTCCTCCTTAAATAGTTATAGTCCCCAAAATCTCAGTTGTCCTGAGAATGTCTTGAACCTCCCTGACCAGGTGTCAATGGGGACACTTGAATATTTTGATCCCGTATCGCTCGACACATTCACTAAATTTGTAATGAGTTCTAAACCCACAAATTGTCAGCTAGTCCAACAAAATTACTTAAGGAGCTATTTCCTGTGCTAGGTCAGCCAATGTTGAACATAATAAATTGCTCCCTCTCCTCCGGATGATTTTAAGGGTTAGGGCTGATTTTAAGGTTTTATTGTTAACCTATAAATCAATACATGGACTTGCTCCTACTTACCTCGCTGAAATGATCCAGCCATACATACCTACACGTAACCTTAGATCGCAAGATGCAGGCCTTTTAATTGTACCTAGAATTTCTAAACAAACAGCCGGAGGCAGGGCCTTCTCTCATAGAGCTCCACCACTGTGGAATGATTTGCCAGGGAAACCAGGGGAACCACCACCCCGGTCCGCCACTTCTTTGGCACTGTTCCCGACTCCCACGCAATGTTGAAGAGGCGTGTCATCCAAGACATCCTCTCCAAACCCAAAGCTTTCAACATTTCTGGACAGATCTCGTCAATCCCCGGAGCTTTGCCACTGTGGAGTTGTTTGACTACCTCAGTGACTTCTGCCAAGGAGATTGACGATGCTTCCCCATCAGCCTCCGGCTCTGCCTCCACTATAGAGGGCATGTTAGTGGGATTTAGGAGTCCCTCAAAGTGTTCCTTCCATCGCCCAATTACCACCTCAGTTGAGGTCAACAGTGTCCCATCCTTACTGTACACAGCTTGGATGGTTCCCGTTTTCCCCTCCTGACGTGGCGGACGGTTTTCCAGAAGCACCTTGGTGCCGACCGAAAGTCCTTCTCCATGGCTTCCCCGAACTCCTCCCACACCCGCTATTTTGTCTCTTTCACAGCCTTCGGGTCCGTCGGTACACTGCAACCGTCTCCGGAGTCCTCTGGGATAACATATCCCAGAAGGCCTCCTTCTTCAGTCGGACGGCTTCCCTGACCACCGGTGTCCACCAGGGTGTTCGAGGGTTACCGCCCCTTGATGCACCTAAGACCGTTAGACCACAGCTCCCCGCCGCAGCTTCGGCAATGGAGGCTTTGAACATCGACCACTCAGGTTCAATGCCCCCAACCTCCACAGGGATGCCAGAAAAGCTCAGCCGGAGGTGTGAGTTGAAGATCTTTCAGACGGGGGCCTCCTCCAGACGTTCCCAGTTCACCCGCACTACCCGTTTGGGCATTCCCGGTCTGTCCAGAGTCTTCCCCCACCCCCTGACCCAACTCACCACCAGATGGTGATCGGTTGACAGCTCCGCCCCTCCCTTTACCCGAGTGTCCAAAACACGCAGCCTCAGATCCGATGACATGATCACAAAATCAATCATCGACCTTCGGCCTAGGGTGCTCTGGTATCACGTACACTTATGAGCATCCTTATGTTCGAACATGGTGTTCGTTATAGATAATCCATGACTAGCACAGAACTCTAACAACAAACGACCACTCGAGTTCAGATCAGGGAGGCCGTTCCTCCCTATCATGCTTCTCCAGGTGTCTCCATCATTGCCCACGTGCGCGTTGAAGTCCCCCAGCAGAATTATGGAGTCCCCTACTGGAGCCCCATACAGGACTCCATTCAGGATCTCCAAGAAGGCCAAATACTCCGAACTGCTGTTCGGGGCATATGCACAAACAATAGTCAGAGTTTTCCCCCCCACAACCCGTAGGCGTAGGGAGGCGACCCTCTCATCCACCGGGGTAAACTCCAACATAGCGGCACTCAGCCGGGGGCTTGTGAGTATCCCAACCCCCGCCCGGCGCCTCACACCCAGGGCAACTCCAGAGAAGAATACAGTCCATCCTCTATCCAGGAGTACGGTTCCAGAACCGAGACTGTGCTTGGATGTAAGCCCCACCAGATCTAACCGATAGCGCTCCACCTCCCCCACAAGTTCCGGCTCCTTCCCCCACAGAGAATTGACGTTCCATGTCCCCAGAGCCAGCCCCTGCCGCCCAGGTCTGGTCCGTCGAGGCCCCTGGCCTTCACTGCCACCCATATGGCAGCACACCCGACCCCAGCGGTTCCTCCCATGAGTGGTGGGCCCATAGAATGGAGAGGGGGGTGCCACGTTGCTTTTTCGGGCTATGCCTGACCGGGCTCCGTGGCAAACCCGGCCACCAGGCGCTCGCCAGTGAGCCCTCCCTCTGGGCCTGGCTCCAGACAGGGGCCCCGGGCTTCCCATGTTTACACATGTTTACACTTCCCCGGGTTTCACATGTTTAGGCTATACCCACTGCAATTTATGAAAGGTTACTTGAGTTTAAGTGCGCTAATTAGCATAATTTGTTTTGATTAACTATTAGGCTGTATCTTTTGAACCGTTGGTGCTACAGACACGAAACCAACTTTGTTTCACACGTTTTGGCTATACCCACTGCAATTTATGAAACGGTACTTGATTTTACGTATGCTAATTAGCGTAATTACCGTTAATTTACTATTAGGCTGTATCGTTTGAACCGTTCGTGCTACAGACACGAAACCAACTTTGTTTCACACATTTAAGCTATCCCCATTGCAAATTAAGAAATGGTTAGCGATTTTACATATGCTAATTAGCATTATTAGTTTATATTAACTTCTAGGCTGTATATTTTGAACCGTTCGAGCTACAGACACGAAACCAACTTTGTTTCACACGTTTAGCCTATGCCCAGTTCATATGATGAAACATTTATTGATTTTACAGATGCTAATTAGCATAATTAGTGTTGATTAACTATTAGGCGGTATCTTTACCTATGCTGATTAGCGTATTCAGCATTAATTTGTCATTAGACTGTATCTTTTGAACCGTTCGAGCTACAGTAAAAAACTGACTGTCATTAAAAAGTTTAGACTATTCCCAGTTCATATGATGAAACCTTCATTGATTTTACGAATGCTAATTAGCGTAATTACCGTTAATAAACTGATAGGTTGTATCTTTTAAACCGTTCGAGCTACAGACAGGAAACCAACTTTGTTTCACTTGTTTAGGCTATCCCCAGTTCATTTATGGACACCTTTATTGATTTTACGTACGCTAATTAGCGTAATTAGCATTATTTCACTATTAGGCTGTATCTTTTGAACAGTTCGAGCTACAGACACAAAGCCAACTTTCATTCACCAGTTTACCTATCCCCACTTCAAATTATGAAACGTTTATCGATTTTACCTATGCTATTTAGCGTAATTGGCATTAGTTAACATTATATTATATCTTTGAAACTGTTATAGACATGAAACCAAATTTGCTTCGCCAGTTTAGCTATCTCCTGTTCATATAAAGGCACGTTAATTTATTTTACAGATGCAATTAGCATTAATTATCTATTAGCCTGTTTCTGTTGAACCCTTCGAGCTACAAACACAAAACCAACATTGTTACACCAGTTTAGGCTATCCCTACTTCAAATTAGTAAACATTTATTAATTTTACATATTGTAATTTGCGTAATTAGCATTAATTAGCCATTTAGCCATCTCTTGAACCGTTTAAGCTACAGACATGAAACTGATTCTCATTCAAAAGTTTAGACTATCCCCAGTTCATATAATGAAACCTTTATTAATTGTATGTACACTAATTAGCGTAATTAGCATTAATTAACAATTAGGCTGTATCTTTTGAACCCTTTGACCTACAGACACGAAACCAACTTTGTTTCACACGTTTAGCCTATGCCCAGTTCATATGATGAAACATTTATTGAGTTTACAGATGCTAATTAGCATAATTAGTGTTGATTAACTATTAGGCTGTATCTTTACCTATGCTGATAAGCGTATTCAGCATTAATTTGTTAGTAGGCTGTATCTTTTGAACCGTTTGAGCTACAGAAAAAAAACTTACGCTATTTCAAAAGTTTAGACTATCCCCAGTTCATATAATGAAAGCTTTATTGATTTTAAGTATGCTAATTAGCATAATTACCGTTATTTAACTATAAGGCTGTATATTTTGAACTGTTCGAGCTACAGATACGAAACCAACTTTGTTTTACATGTTTAGGCTATACCCACTGCAAAATATGAAACCGTACTTGATTTTACGCATGCTAATTAGCGTAAGTAGCATAATTAGTGTTGATTAACTATTAGGCTGTATCTTTACCTATGCTGTCTAGCGTTATCATCATTAGTTTGTTATTAGGCTGTATCTTTTTAACCGTTCAAGCTACAGAAACGAAACTACTTTCATTCAAAAGTTTACACTATCCCCAGTTCATATAATGAAACCTTTATTGATTTTACGAATGCTAATTAGCGTAATTACCGTTAATTAACTATTAGGCTATATCTTCTGAACCGTTCGAGGTACAGACACAAAACCAACTTTGTTACACCGGTTTAGGCTATCCCTACTTTCAAATTAGGAAATGTTTTTTGATTTTACGTATGCAAATTAGCGTAATTTAACTATTAGGCTGTATCTTTCGAAACGTTTGAGCTACAGACACGAAACCAACTTAGTATCACATGTTTAGGCTATCCCCACTGCAAATTATGAAACGGTAATTGATTTTTCAAATGCTAATTAGTGTAATTGCCGTTAATTAACTGTTAGGTTGTATCTTTTGAACCGTTCGAGCTACAGACAGGAAATCAACTTTGTTACACCAGTTTAGGCTATCCCTACTTCAAATTTGGAAACATTTATCGATTTTACGCTTCAAAAGATACAGCCAAATTGCTAATTAATGCTAATGCTCATGCTAATGCTCATGTATTGACACCTTTATTGATTTTATGTACGCTAAGTAGCGTGATTAGCATTATTTCACTATTAGGCTCTATCAGTTCGATCTACAGACACAAAGCCAACTTTCATTCACCAGTTTAGCTATCCCCAATTCAAATTATGAAACGTTTATCGATTTTATGTATGCTTTTTAGCGTAATTGGCGTTAATTAATTATTATAATATATCTTTGAAACCATTCGAGCTACAGACATCAAACCAACTTTGCTTCGCAAGTTTAGCTATCCCCTGTTCATATTATGGCACGTTAATTTATTTTACATATGCAATTTGCATCATTGGCATTAATTATCTATTAGGCTGTTTCTGTTGAACCGTTCGTGCTACAGACACAAAACCAACTTTGTTTCACACGTTTAAGCTATCCCTACTAAAAAATTAAGAAATTGTTATCGATTTTACATAGGCTAATTAGTGTAATTCTTTATTATTAACTACTAGGCTGTATATTTTGAACCGCTCGAGCTACAGACATGAAACCAACTTTGTTTCACAAGTTTAAGCTATCCCCAGTGCAAATTCTGAAATGTTTAGCGATATTACATATGCTACTTAACATAATTAGCGTGAATTAACTATTACGCTGTATCTTTTGAACCGTTCAAGCTACAGACACGAAACCAACTTATGTTTTACCAGTTTAGGCTATCCCTCCTTCAAATTAGTAAAAGTTATTTGATTTTACGTGTGCAAATTTGCGTAATTAGCGTAAATTAACTACTTGGCTGTATCTTTTTAACCGTTTGAGCTACAGACACGAATCCAACTTTGTTTCACACATTTAGGCTATCCCCACTGCAAATTATGAAAGGTAATTGATTTTACAAATGCTAATTAGCGTAATTACCGTTAATTAACTGTTAGGTTGTATCTTTTAAACCGTTCGAGCTACAGACACGAAACCAACGTTGTTGCACCAGTTTAGACTACTTCAAATTTGGAAACGTTTATCGATTTTACATATGCTAATTAGTGTGAATTAACTTTTATGCTGTATCTTTTGAACTGTTCGTGCAACAGACACGAAACCGGCGTTGTTTCACCTGTTTAGCCTATCCCCAGTTCATATAATGAAACCTTTATTGATTTAACATACGCTAATTAGTGTGATTAGAATTAATTCACTATTAGGCTGTATCTTTTGAACCGTTCGAGCCACAGACACGAAGCCAACTTTCCTACACCAGTTTTGCTATCCCAACTTCAAATTATGAAACGTTTATTGATTTTACGTATGCTATTTAGCGTAACTAGCATTAATTAACGATTATACTATATCTTTGAAACCGTTCGAGCTACAAACATGAAACCAACTTTGTTGCACCAGTTTAGCTATTCCCTGTTCATAGAATTAAGTTAATTAATTTTAAGTATGCCAATTAGCGTAATTAGCATTAATTCGCTATTAGGCTGTATCTTTAGAACTATTCGTGCTACAGACACAAAACCAACTTTGTTTCACACGTTTATGCTATCCCCACTGCAAATTATGAAACAGTTATTGATTTTAAGTATGGTAATTAGCGTTAATTAACTACTGCGCTGTATATTTTGAACTGTTCAAGCTACAGACAAGAAAGCTGTCATTGGTAACACTTATGAACTTTAACTATGTCATCTATGCTAATTACCCTCACCAACAGTATCTCTTGAACTTTAAAAAATATAGTCTCCAAACCTTTCGATAGGTAAACATTATTTCACACCATAAATACTATAAAAACAGCTAACAAGCACACCACATTTTCTTCAGGAAATGTAATTGTCTAGTTAAATTTACCTCCACCACAAATAGAATCTATGAACTGCATGGCTTTTGGCACTAGCTGTGTTAACACTAGGACCGCCAAATGCCAACGGGAATTGGCGTTTGAAAATAAAACTGCCATTTTGTAAGCTACACCCTGCCCCTTCCATGACATTTCATAAATAGGCATTTATTACATTGTCAGAATTCTAAACTCACAAATGGAAAACTATTTAGAGACCATTTACCTGTTTTTTTTTTACTCTGTTTTCCGACATAATCTGCCAACAGCCCACGCCACTTAGCGTTGGTACCCAAATGGTACCCAGGCGCTAATTACCACTCACTGAATGCATGGATGAATGCGTGATACTCCCAGATGAATGCTAGAGTCTTGGTTGAATTTGAGTTAAATACAAGATTTCCATGACCATTCAACAATTGAGTTAGGCTATTATTGAAACATAATACAAACGATATTTGTTACTTGATCATTCAACTTATGTATCACACATTTTTCAATAGGAGATTCAGCATTTTTGTGTAGGCTAATTCATCAAATGTAAATCTAAAATGTAAAACCAATTACCAATTCAACCAAGGGCGAATATCTGATATCAACTTTGGAGGGGACAATTACATTAAATTTCTCAAGAGCAATTATTGAGGGGGATACCAAAAGTAGTGCTGTAATACTGTTTTAGTTAGTGCCATCGGTTTGCTCACTGCTGTAGCTCTGCAAATTCCGCTATTATGAATGTAAACCTTACCAAAATAAAAGAAACTTACTCTATTCACCTCAAAATAGCTACGTGCATTGAGTGCCTTTCAGACGATAGACATAAACACAGTCACCTTGAAAGCTTGCAAGGAACACTACATACATTGCATTGCTTCTCTCATTGACTCGAATTCAAACAGCTGCAAACACTGGTGATGTTACTGTAGCCAGCTAGCAAATGTTAGCTAACATAAAGTGTGACATGTAATTCAATGCAGCAAAAAATGAAGGCTGGTGAAGTTTATAAATGTGTTTTATTGTACTGAGTGGTAGAAAAAAAGAAATGTCTAACGTATCCTTTGTTTGAACTACTTACTGAAATTCAACCACCAACGACCTACTCTGTCAGATTCCCACCCATGCACACTGTACCTGTACGATGTGCCACTGCTGAGGGCTGGGGGGTAGTGGATCAAACCACTGTGAGGCAAAGGGCGGGGGGGTCGCAATCTTTTGGAACCTAAAAACACTCTATTAAGCGTCGGTAGTCAGCACAGGTGCTTTCATGGCGTCATATTTATATTATTAAAATTGCATTGTTATGCTTAAAGTGATATATTGGGGGGGACAAATCAGGTTTCCCCTGAGTGGGGGGGTCGTGTCCCCCCGGGATTTCCGCCTATGAATTCAACAAACATATAGGCTACACGTTACCAGAGTTGCCAAGTCCGCCTATAATACGTGACATGGGGCGTATTTTTTTTTAAGTCGCTTGAAATAATCACAGGTCACGGGTTGCGTTTTTTTGTGATCCCCTGCTGATTTTGTATGTTTGCCCACTGACAAAGAAATGATCAGTCTATAATTTTAATGGTAGGTGTGAGGTTTTGAATTTGGTTTAGGTTTGGTCTTGAATGAGCCCTGTTTTCTTTCTTTGTTTTGAATGTAGCCTATTCATTTACCATTATCGTTTGCACCTGTGTCTCGTTTACCCCCCTATATGAGTTCTGTGTTTGCTGTCAGTCATTGTGAGGTACTGTTTGTGTTTGCAACTCTACTGAGCCTTCTCTTCCTGAGCGTTCTATTGCCTGATCCTAGTATTGAAAAAAAGTCTGTTTGGTATCCTGACCTTCGCCTGCCTACTGACCGCCTCTCTGGATTTCCCCATTTGTACTTCAGCCTCCTATCTACGTGCTTCGCCAGTTACCGTCCATTTGCCTGCCCTTTGACTTCGCTACAGCGTCCCTTTTGCTCTGATGTTTTCCCCATAATAAAATTTCCTGCGCTCTGTGCTTGGATCCATCCCTCCATCCAACCAGTCTGTGTGAATTCATTACAGTAGGTTTATTTGAACAGTGAGAGACAGAATAACAACAAAGAAATCCAGAAAAACGCGTGTCAGAAATTTTATAAATTGATTTGCATTTTAATGAGTGAAATAAGTATTTGATCCCCTCTCAATCAGAAAGATTTCTGGCTCCCATGTGTCTTTTATACAGGTAACGAGCTGAGATTAGGAGCACACTCTTAACGGGAGTGCTCCTAATCTCAGCTTGTTACCTGTATAAAAGACACATGTCCACAGAAGAAATCAATCAATCAGATTCCAAACTCTCCACCATGGCCAAGACCAAAGAGCTGTCCAAGGATGTCAGGGACAGGATTGTAGACCTACACAAGGATGGAATGCACTACAAGACCATCGCCAAGCAGCTTGGTGAAAAGGTGACAACAGTTGGTGTGATTATTCGCAAATGGAAGAAACACAAAAGAACTGTCAATCTCCCTCGGTCTGGGGCTCTATGCAAGATCTCACTTTGTGGAATTGCAATGATCATAAGAACGGTGAGGAATCAGCCCAGAACTACACGGGAGTATCTTGTCAATGATCTCAAGGCAGATGGGACCATAGTCACCAAGAAAACTATTGGTAACACACTACGCCATGAAGGACTGAAACATTGCAGCGCCCGCAATGTCCCCCTGCTCAAGAAAGCACATGTACAGACCTGTCTGAAGTTTGCCAACATCTGAATGATTCAGAGGAGAACTGGGTGAAAGTGCTGTGGTCAGATGAGGCCAAAATCAAGCTCTTTGGCATCAACTCAATTCGCTGTGTTTGGAGGAGGAGGAATGCTGCCTATGATCCCCAAAACACCATCCCCACCGACAAACATGGAGGTGGAAACATTTTGCTTTGGGGGTGTTTTTCTGCTAAGGGGACAGGACAAATTCACTGCATCAAAGGGACGATGGACGGGGCCATGTGCTGTCAAATCTTGGGAGAGAACCTCCTTCCCTCAGCCAGGGCATTGAAAATGGGTCGTGGATGGGTATTCCAGCATGACAATTACCCAAAACACACAGCCAAGGCAACAAAGGAGTGGCTCAAGAAGAAGCACATTAAGGTCCTGGAGTGGCCTAGCCAGTCTCCAGACCGTAATCCCATAGAAAATCTGTGGAGGGAGCTGAAGGTTCGAGTTGCCAAACGTCAGCCTCGAAACCTTCATGACTTGGAGAAGATCTGCAAAGAGGAGTGGGACAAAATCCCTCCTGAAATGTGTGCAAACCTGGTGGCCGACTATAAGAAACGTCTGACCTCTGTGATTGACAAGGGTTTTGCCACCAAGTACTAAGTCATGTTTTGCAGAGGGGTCGAATACTTATTTCACTCATGAAAATGCAAATCAATTTATAACATTTTTGACATGCGTTTTTCTGGATTGTTTTGTTGTTATTCTGTCTCTCATTGTTCAAATAAACCTACCATTAAAATTACAGACTGATAATTTCTTTGTCAGTGGACATATGTACAAAATCAGCAGGGGATCAAATAATTTTTTCCATCACTGTACATAATACTGCACACTAGCAGCAGTTAAAAAGAGTGTACTGTAAACTAGCAGCAATCTGGGTATTAGCCTATTATTGAACGTTATTGATATAAGTAAGGTAGTAATATACCTAACAATGTAAACTAGCAGCAATTTGGTTGAATTATTGAACATTATAGATACATATGAGTGTAATGAGCTAATGAATGGTAGTAGTAAATGTAGGGTATATTGTGTCAGAATGGTGATTTATGACCCTAGTGGGCGGGGCTTCCAGATTGATGTGACAGGTGGGCGGGACATCCGGTTTGCTGGGCGGGACTTCCGGTGTGACGTATGGATTTCCTGTATGACGTGTGTTAGGGCGGGACTTCCGGAATGATGTATGCATGTCTGGTGACTGTGATTTATGATTGCATTGATGTGTCCATGTTTGATGTTTTACAACAAATGATAAGCACCCCGGACGAGTGTTATAACAGGTGTGATATGTTTGATGTTTAACAATGGAGGTCTTAGGGTTCCGGAATGTTAAATTCCCAGGCAATAAATAAGTGTTGTGTCAGCGGCAAGATGTTTGGTGTTCAACAAAAGGGTGCCAGGGTCCAGCAATGCTATAACCCCCCGGTATCATACAACCGGTATAAACTTCCATGTTTACAATGGGGATGTAGCATGGTGTTTTTCCACAAGCATGGAATTATGCGTGGGAAACTTGTAAGATATAAAGAAGGGTTCGGGACTTACGTTTTGGAGAGTTTCAGTCCATTTTTTATTTTAACAAGAGATGAGCCTTATGATCAGATCTGCCCCTGTAACCACTAGTACAAATTGTAGTATATGCAGGTTGGAAATCATCCCGTGTTTCGCACAGGGTTTATAGTCCAACACAGCACTACAGCACTACCTTTTTTCCTATTCCCTTCTTTCCAAATATTCTCTCCTCCGATCCTCATCCATTATCTCTATATATTTTTTCCTCACCTGTGCTCACTTTCTGTTACACTCTGGTCTACTCTCTGCTCTACTATGTCTCCTGCTGGCTTTCTCCTCTCTATCATTCTGTCTCTCACTATGAAGACTGTCTCCTCCCTGTCTATTAAAGTAATGCATACACTAAAACACAGAGTATAATCTTGTAAAGATGGTACTAATAATTTTCTCCTAATTAATACGATTATTTAGGTTCAAGTAAATACATCAGTTAATTCAGACTTTCTTCAAACTAGCTAACATCACCTGACGCTATTGTACTTGCTCCCCCTTTCTTTTGTGCTGTAACTGATTAAAATATTTAAACAAACACAACTTAAGAAAGAAAAATCACATCGAAAATGGATCCATTTATGTTGCACTTATCGTTGGATGAACAAATAGGGTGCGCTGCAAAAAAGTTCTGTTAGCTAGCAAAACTTGCTTGGCCCAACGACTTTGTTCAATATAACTGGTGATACAATTTTGGCAGCAATACTGATAGCTACACATCTAGACGAGGTGAGAATAATTGTGTTTTAATTGAGTAGTTAGGTAATTAACGTAGTCAAGCAAACAAACAACAGGTACCTTAACGTGCGTTACTCTGGTGACTGGCCTGATCTGTCTCCTTCCTGCTGAAATCATTTGTTTCACGCGCAGTGCTCACAGAGTGAGCGACTGTTGTTTCGAATGCGGTAATGAAGTCTGTGCTTCTCATACAACTCGCC
>JACXGI010008584.1:0-33110 GCA_016801175.1 Esox masquinongy | reverse complement strand
TTCTGAGATACTGAATTTGGGGTTTTCATTAGTTGTCAGTTATAATCATCAAAATTAAAAGGAATAAACACTTGAAATATATCAGTCTGTGTGGAATGAATGTATACATTATACAAGTTTCACTTTTTGAATGGAATTACTGAAATAAATCAACTTTTTGATGATATTCTAATTATATGACCAGCACCTGTATATACAATTTGTGGTGGAGACTTGAACGTAAGTGACATTTTGGGCCAACACGCCCGCAAAAGCTTTCCCTTCGGAGCAGAGTCGGCGCCTTGCGGCTTTTAGTTGCATCATAGGGATGAGAGTGCCAGCTGCTCTAATGGGGGCCAGTACCTGACGTTGAAGTTACGTTCAAAATATTCAAATTCAGCGAACATACAAAAACATTTCTCTTAAAAGGGGGAATTATATTTCATACCAACCTTTATTTCACCAGCTTAATTCATAGGTAGCCTACTAAATTTTCATAATGTTCGTGAACACATTGATGGCAAATACAAAGTTAATGGAAATGTATTTGCTGTGGTTTGCAAACAAAAGTGAATTGATTGAATGCACCTCAAGCAACTGAATTAATTTGGGGAGAGGAAACAGTCACCGCTTGTAGTAGCTGGTAGTAGCTGGTAGTAGTAGCTCATAGATGTTGCAGTAGGGAGCCGGGCTAGAGAGTAGATCGGGACGTTACAGCTTTTATTTAAACCCGTTTTCAGTTTTAGCGTGCCTCATGATCAAAATAATACAAAGCAAGCAAAATTTCCAAGCGACTTTCTGAAAAAAGCCCAAAGTCGCTTATAATAAGCAGACATGGCAACCCTGATGACTGCATCTGGGCAGCAGCTGTAGAGGACGAGTAATACATCAGTAATCTCGTTTCCAGGCACAGGCCCAAGTGCGCTGTTTGCAGTGCGTAATAAACTCAGGACTGGATTGGCAAAAGAGAAGTTTAGAAATACATAAAATTCAGGCAAGAACTTAATGTAGTAACAACTAGAGCTGCACAACTAATCAAAATATAATCGAAATTGCAAAATTGACGTGCAATATCCAAATCGCCAACTTACGTGATTTTCAGCTTCAAAAAAGTTGATTGATACATGCTTCTTGCGAGGGAACGGACATGCATCGTACGTCCATAATTGTTTTTCTTGCGGGTGCTGTAGGTATTTTTGAAGATTACTTAAATACCTGGACATATTTTGTTTAAATACTTCATGGTTTTTCAGTGTTAGTTTGAGTTAACACTGCAATTGCTAGCGAAGACGTCTGCTTCAAGTTAGCAAATGGCACCAAGATATTGTCCTACATACACAACAGCATGGTTATTAAAATGTTCGCCTTCAATGTCGGTGCCTACAAACAAACTTAATATGGGAGAAAATATACCTCAAGGGTTGAGAAATTTTGCCTAATGAGCTAAGGCAACGGCATAAACATAGTAAACGCCATTGCATTAACTGAGCATTAACTGAGCAACTATTTGTGTAAACAAATAGTTGTTTACACATAGGTTGCACCTTCAAATTAGTAATAAGTGTAAAATAGAAAACACTGAACCTTAACTCGGTTTTTATTCAGTTTAATAGCACATTATGTAGGCAATGATCTCTATTCTTTAGTGAGATTATCTACGCTGTTTACACCCATGTTTGAAAATCGCAAATCATAACAGGAATTGCAATATTTGTCAATTCAATATTTTATCAAAATCGTGCAGCCTGAGTAACAACCCAAAATCTTTGATCAGTAACTGTAATAATATTACTAAAATTGGAACAGTACCTGTATTGTTTTTACTATTTTATTACTTGTTATCTCAAAACATTGTATTATTTACAGTAATGTAATATTTTTACTGTAACCGGAAATTGCAAGCTAAAAAGTCTACATTGCTTACTTTGTCTTTGTTTTGAAGCAGCTGGAATACTACCCAATTATGAGGTCAGGTGCAGCAGGGAACAACATAGGTTAATAGCAGTTGGCTCAGAACAGAGAAACACATATAGCACTTAAATATACACAGGAAGTGAAAGTCAGTAATTCGCCAGTTTTTAAACAGCAAAATGTTAATTCATGACAAAATTTGAGCACATTCTAAACTTGAGATTAGAAGATTAGGCGATTAATAACTAAGAATTATTTTGACGGCACAAAAAAGCAACATGAACACATGGCTGTACTTGTGAAATTAGAGTGAAATTATTATTATATTCTGTGGTCAACACACTATGACCCTGGAAAGAATGCAGTTAATTTACAGTGGTGCTCATAAGTTTGCATACCCTGGCAGAAATTGGGAAATTATGGCAGTGACCTTGAAAATATGATTGATCATGCAAAAAAACTTTTATTTAAGGATAGTGATCACATGAAGCCATTTATTATCACATAGTTGTTTGGCTTCTTTTTAAATCATAATGATAACAGAAATCATCCAAATGGCCCTGATCAAAAGTTGACATACCCTTGAATGTTTGGCCTTGTTACAGACACACAAGGTGACACACACAGGTGAAAACGGCAATTAAAGGTGAATTTCCCACACCTGTGGCTTTTTAAATTGGAATTAGTGTCTGTGTATGAATAGTCAATGAGTTTGTTAGCTCTCATGTGGATGCACTGAGCAGGCTAGATACTGAGCCATGGGGAGCAGAAAAGAACTGTCAAAAGACCTGCATAACAAGGTAATGGAACTTTATAAAGATGGAAAAGGCTAGAAAAGATATCAAAAGCCTTGCAAATGCCAGTCAGTACTGTTCAATCACTTTTCAAGAAGTGTAAAATTTAGGGATCTCTTGATACCAAGCCAAGGTCAGGTAGACCAAGAAAGATATCAGCCAAAACTGCCAGAAGAATTGTTCGGGATGCAAAGAAAAACCCACAGGTAACCTCAGGAGAAATACAGGCTGCTCTGGAAGAAGACAGTGTGGTTGTTACAAGGAGCACAATACGATGAGACATGAACAAAAATGAGCTGCATGGTTGAGTTGCCAGAAAGAAGCCTTTACTGCGCCAATGCCAGAAAAAAGCCCGGTTACAATATGCCGGACCACCTTGACACGCCTCCCAGCTTCTGGCACACTGTCATTTGGAGTGATGAGACCAAATAGAGCTTTATGATCACAACCATAAGTGCTATGTTTGGAGAGGGGTCAACAAGGCCTATAGTGGACATAATACCATCCCCACTGTGAAGCATGGTGGTGGCTAACTGATGTTTTGGGGGTGTGTGTGAGCTCTAAAGGCACGGGGAATCTTGTGAAAATTGATGGCAATATGAATGCAGCATGTTATTAGAAATTACTGGCAGACAATTTGCATTCTTTTGCACGAAAGCTGCGCATGGGACGGTCTTGGACTTTTCAGCACAACAATGACCCTATGTACAAGGCCAAGTTGACCCTCCAGTAGTTACAGCAGAAAAAAGTGAAGGTTCTGGAGTGGCCATCACAGTCTCCTGACCTTAATATCATCGAGCCATTCTGGGGGGATCTCAAACGTGCAGTTCATGCAAGATGACCAAAGACTTTGCATGACCTGGAGGGATTTTGCCAAGACGAATGGGCAGCTATACCACCTGCAAGAATTCAGGGCCTCAGGCAACTATTACAAAAGACTGCACGCTGTCATTGATGCTAAAGGGAGCGATGCACAATATTAAGAACTAAGGTTATGCAGACTTTTGAACAGGGCTCAGTTCATTTTCTTCTTTGTTGCCATGTTTTGTTTTATGATTGTCCCATTCTGTTATGACCTACAGTTGAATGTGAATCCCATAAGAAATAAAAGACGTGTTTTGCCTGCTCACTCATGTTTTCCTTACAAATGGTAAATATAGTACCAATTCTCAAAGGGTGTGCAAACTTTTGAGCACAACTGTATTAGGATACAAATGAAACAAGTAATTACGACCTTCACATTGTGTGGCTATGTTGTTTTTAACTGATGTCATCATGAACTGACCTTTTACCCATTCACCCCTACCTCAGTGGATTGTGCAGTATGTCCTTTGCACACACCACATGCTAGTGTCCTTATCAGACACCGAGATACCGTTGAAGTCTGATAAAAACTCCTCTTCCAAACAGAAGCGTTTTACAATATGAAGGAAAAAAACTGCCATATTAATACCATGTAGGAGCAATGTACGAACTTTAGAAGCTATCTTAAATACATTTTCTAGGCCCTAGAAAATTACTCCATG
This sequence comes from Esox masquinongy, assembly GCA_016801175.1. Lineage (NCBI taxonomy): Eukaryota > Metazoa > Chordata > Actinopteri > Esociformes > Esocidae > Esox > Esox masquinongy. Next base: position 28,900 of record JACXGI010008584.1, on the reverse strand, counting down.
TAAAAATAGCTTTCATTAGACAGCGGTGAAGTACAGTATATCTCTACTCCAGTCAAGTTGCATGAAAAAAAAACATTTGTTGTCATTCACTCATTGGAGCAGGGTCTGAGGGGAGGGTTCTTAAAGCCAATCCTCCAATACGGTTGAGAAGTCAGCAAGGAAATTGGATTGGAAGAATCGCTTAATCACACATATTGAGATACAGTCTTGGTCTTCCTCTGGCCTCGTGCGAAATAAGACGAACCTCGGGGAGACGTGGGGATGTGGGGAAGCCGGGCTGGGTGGTGGGGTGAGGAAGCGGGAGGAAAGGTGCACTTAATGGTTTGTGGCTTATTGGCTGTTTTTCAATTATTCATGGATGGGCTTAGTGCTCCCCTCCATCCTGGATGGTGTTCTCTATCACTAAAAGAGAGAGACCAGAAAGAGAAAGAGCCAGAGAAAAGGTAGAGAGGGGGGGCTAATTGCCCAGACCAGACCGCTGCAAAACAGATAGGGACCTGCTACAAGCCACAGGGGGTGTGTGTGTGTGTGTGTGTGTGTGTGTGTGTGTGTGTGTGTGTGTGTGTGTGTGTGTGTGTGTGTGTGTGGTTTTAGTAGATAAAGATAGAAAGGCACTGCTATGCCAGGTGACAGGAGTCTGGAGTTAATGCAGTGTGGGTGAGGTGGCACTAGTGAGTGAGTGAGTGCGTGTGTGCGCGCGCGTGTGTACAAGCGCAATGGTAAAAGGCTGCCATGAGGCCCTGGGGGCATCGAAAGCTGCTCAACTCTCTCCTAAAATCATATCTGGAACCATTTAAAGATGAGGTATGATGGCAGACAGACTGCCTCTGGAGGACTAAGCTATTAAGTCAGATTCCATAAGGACTGGTGTGTGTATTTGTGTATGTGTTTAGTCAGACTCAGGAAGCAGTCAGGAAGCATGTAGTAAGAATGGAGCAAAGCTTGCTGTCCTGTGTGGCAAGGTTGGTTCCGGGTTCAATTCCCACACGGATCTTAGCCACACACACTAAACTACATAATGCATGAGTCATAGTGGGAAGGTATTCACACCCTCTGGGGTTTTCCACAGTTTGTGTTACAACATGAAATAGATTTAATTTCTAGTTTTGCCACTGATTAGCACAAAGCTCATCATATCCAATTTAAAAATAAAATCTGCAAAATGAATTTCAAATATAAAACAGCAAATAAATTATTGTATTAGCATTCACCCTTTTACTATGACACACCAGAATGAGCTGTGGTAATTGTTTTTAGAAGTAATGCAATTAGCTGAAAGCAGTCCACTGGTGTGCAGTAAAGGTGTTTCACATGATTTCAGGTTAAATACACCAGTCTCTTGGAGGTCTCACAGTTGGTTTGTACAATTCCTGGCAAAAAGACTGAAAAAAAAACAACTCACACCTGAGACAAAGTGGAAGAAGATTATATGGTTTGATGAGACCAAAATATATCTAAGCAATATGTTTGGCACAAGCCTAACACTGCACATCCTGAGAACACCGCCCCTTCTGTAAAGCCTGGTGGAGCCAGACCCTGGAGCAAGACTGCACCACGGCCTGGAAACCGGGCAGAATGGAGCAAATTACAGAGAAATCATGGAAGAAAAACCTGCTGAATTCTGCAAGACACTTGGGACTTGAGAGACTATTCATCTTCCTGGCAGGACCATGACCCCAAACATACAGGCAAAGTCATAGTGGACTGGCTAAAAACAAAAAGGCCAGTGTCTAGGAGTGGCCCAGTCAAAGCCCAGACCTCAATCCAATTGTGAGAACGTGGAAAGACTTGAAAATTGCAAAGGTCCCCATCCAACCTGACAGAGCTTGAGCAATTTCACAAAAAAAGAATGGCCAAAAGTTGCTGTGTCAAAATGTGAATATACTCATGAATTCATTGCGGTATTTAGCAGATGCTCTTATGTCATAGAGATTTACATATGGAAAACCACCCAAACCAATTGTAGTAAGTAGATTTTTCTCATTGAAGTTAGATGTTTTTGTTCTTCAAGCTAACAGGGAGGCTGATATGGCAGCTGGTGAATGGAGGATTCAACACCTTGTGCTTTTTCTCCTCTAGTTTGATGTTAAATGCAGACATTTGCATTAGGTTATGGACTAGTTATACAATGAGTAGGTTTATCATTGGGAAACTATGCTTGTTGGTCCCTCCAAAAGACAGAGGATATTGACAGAAATATAACCATGTGTCATTTCCTGTTTGAGTGAAGTGTGAAGTAAATAGCTAGCAAGGAAAAGCTTGAAATATTTTGTTTCCCTTTGCATGCCATTGCATAGAGTTTATATTACTCGGTTGAATCCTGCAACTTGCACAAATTAAACAAAACATGACAGAAACCAGGCAGAAATGAAAGCATTTCCACTGAAATGTGAACAACAGTTTTGTGGTAAAACACAAGGAAGCAGAAAACACTGCTGTGATTCAAGGTACACAATATTAGTCAATATCCCTATTTGCAATCGCAAAAATCATTTTTCGACCTGGTTAAGAAAACACCCGGCTGGTCGTGGTACAGCAAACCTGGCTTCTTGAGGCATATATTTGTCACTGTCACGATTCTGGGACTAAGAAATAAAAATGCTTTGGAAGTTAGTTAATGGGAGAATGTATGGTTAGATATGTGGTTCAGACAGGGATAACATACTAATCCTATTGAGATGGAACGTTCTGAAAAACCCATTTTACAGTTCTCATCTCTCCCTCATGGCCATGTTACTGGATGTGTGTCTTTCTGTGCTAAGTGAATGTTATGCAGCAGTCAGGATATGGTAGCACATTGTCATTGCTGCCCGTCTTTAGCTGTGTGTATGTGCATGTGTTTGTGTTCTGCCTGTCTTCAGCATTTTCCAGAAGGCTTCTGGTTAAAGTCCCATTTTATTAATATTTGATAGGAATCAATATGCTGAGGGGTGACGTGTGTGTGTGTGTGTGTGTGTATGTGTGTGTGTGTGTGCTGGCTTAAAGATACTCATGTGGACCAGAGATCGCCACATGGATAGTAAAACAAGGACAGTTCGGCCTTGTGGGAAACATTTTGCATGTCCCAGTGAGGAGGTCATTTTAGGGTTAGAGGTTGGGTTGAGGGTAAAAGTTAACAATAGTAAAGTGTCAACTTAGGTAAAGTTTAAAAGTTAGATTCAGAGTTTGTTAGTTTTGAGATTACAGTTACAGAAAACATTTTGAAGGGATTCATTTTTGGGGGTTTTCCAATTATTTAATGTGTGTGTTTGAAGCCTTAAACTACCATTTACTCTCACTCTAATGAGTTTCTGCATCTTGAGAGCTCTCATGCTATCCGTGTTGTTCCAAGGCTAGAGTCAACATGAGCACAGTTCACAGCATCTCCATAGAAAAACAAGAAACCTGCTACATTGTGTGAATTTGTAAGTGTATGTTTGTGTGTGTGTGTGTGTGTGTGTGTGTGTGTGTGGGGGGGGGCTGTAGTGCTCAGTGAACATTCCTAAGGAGCATGAAGTGGGCTTATCCCTTTTAGATCACTCCAGAACACTGTCCTCAATGCTCTACGGCCCTAAACGTTTTTCTCACTGCCCTGGAAGTTAAAAACCCTTTACTGTGTCTTCATGCGGCAGCTAATATCTTAAGTGTTACTGCCCAATGGCTATGGACTGGTCAGTACCTAGGCCCAATAGTATAAAGGCTAATTGAGGACTCTGGGCTAGTAACATATTGAGAAGTCCACTCCTCTGTATACTGTATTACAGCTCTTCAGTGTTGTTAAACCATGGCTGGAGACTCTAGGGCACTCCTGTGTTTCCCGTACTGTAACGAGGACTGGAACTGGCTACATCTTGAGCATCGTTGGGGCATACTGCTGTAAGCATGTTTAGTGTTCCTAAAAACTTTGGCTGAACATACTGCAGAGGATTGGTTTGGTGTGTGTGTGTGAATTAGCTGCTAATGTAGGAGATAAAACCTAGAGCCTGGAGCTGATATAAAAAAAAAAAAAGAATGTGCCTTCAGTGTATAAAAAAAGGGACTGCATTAAAAGAACAAAGTTTACTTTCTTAAATTGGAACTCTCGCAGTCTGTTTTCTATGCTGATTTCAAATAAATATTTGATTCTGATGGAATTATGGTTTACAAGGCATCAGAAAGGTTTGGGAAAACATCTTCAGATAACAACAGTGTATGATCTTCTGTGAGAAAAAATGATAATATCATTGATAACATTCCTTCACTCCAAGTCTAACTTACAGCATGGCCCTGTCCACAGACTCAAACATGTTCCTGGAAAAGTGTTATCAATGATATTTTTGTAGATTTAACTATTCGTTTAATTACAATACCTTTATCTGCTAGTAAAGCTATTACTGATCTATACTAATGTAAACCAAGTTGTATGCAGAAATTGTCCCACAACCACATTTAAAAGGTTTTGTCTTCCAAAAACCTGTTCACTGCCAAGCTGCTAGTTTGTTAAAGGGATTCCCTCTAGTTTCTAGCCTTGTTTCTATTAATGTTCCCTTGTATTTATCTAACAGGTTTTTCCAATCGGGATTGTTTGGAGCCTTAATACTCTTGACCAGAAGGGCCGGTTGAAATGGTAGTGCATTATAAAGGAAATAGGGGTACCAATTTGCACAAGGATTGGACCCTATTAGAGTGATCACTTGAGTCGGTCAATATGGAGCAAACCGGGAACTCAGACAGACAGCTGAGAAAAACAATGGAGGAAAAGCAAAGGATGAAAGATGGAGGGAGAAGAAGAAAAATCAATTGTGCTACAGAGCAGCTCCCTCTCTCGCATCTCTCAATCAATCCTCATCTTTCTATTTTTTCTTCCCTCTTTCCCTTGCTCTCCAACATTTCTCTCTCTCTCTTCCTGAAAGGAAAAACAAAAATGTCTTTCCTTTCTCTTAGTAATTCCCCTTGAGTTAAAAAAAAGATTGCCAATTAATGAGGTGGTGGAGGGAGATAGCTTACAGGCGTCTGTGTTTGGTTCCTGCTGCGGCTGGTTCCTGGGAAGATGTTCCCTCAGCCTGACTGCTCTATAGACCGATTATGTGTGTGTCTTGGAGGACGGTGCCTGGCTTTGTTTATACTCTCAGCTTAATGAACCAATCCATACAATCAATCAATCACTCTAATCCTCCACAGTTTTGCAGGCCTGTCCGGGCGAATCTTACCATGACCTCTGACCTGAACAAGCGTTCAAGAGCTTGCAAACCGTTTAAGCTTTGAAGATGTACTGTGACAGTTGGACGTGGTTTGTCTTTCCTATTCCTAACATTTTGTTAAGCATGCCTGTTCTTTCCTGAATATTCTGGCACCACTAGATACGTTGACCTTTAAAGGCTTATTATAACCTTCAGTAGATCATTATAAGAGATCACGCATAAGTAAATGAGTAAATGTCATGTAATATAAAGCATGACAAAATGGTTAATGTAGCAGATGTTATGACTAGAATTCACTGGATTCAGGGACTCCGGAAATATCTGGCCGGCTATCTTCCTTTGTGTGTGTGTCTATGTCTATGTCTGTCTCACTCTCTGTGGTTGACCTGTCTGCTATTCTCATGACCTGAGCTTGTAAGCATGGCCCTGAGCCCAGTAACAGCTTTCAGGTCAACGGCCAATCTCCAAAATCCAGCTCTTCCAGGAAAGAGCCCCCCCCCACACACACTCCACCCGCCATTCATGGCTTTCTGCCTGAGCTGAGCCCTTGTCTGATAACGGAACTAAGAGAAATGGACACTAACACAACATATCCAGAAAGAGCTTGTGCCATAAAAGACACCCTTAACCCTATACGTCTGACTAGGGCCCACTGGAGAACCTTAGTTCCCTATGTGACAGTCCAACACTTTGGACTTTTGACCCCATGGACCTGGTCAAAAGTAGTCCAATATATTAGAGAATCGGGGGTGATTTGGGATGCACCTGGGTAGTAGGCTGTCCTGAAGCTCTAGTCGCTGAGAGGGGAAAAGAGGTCACAGGCCTCCACGTGTGATTACATTTCACTGGATGTCAACTACCACAGTACTTTATGCCATTGTGTTAAGAGACACATTTCTGTTGCTGGTTTGGTTTATTTCCTCATAGGGACACCTGTTTATTGTTACCCATCAGATTAGGCTATGTGAGGGATCAACCCCACTCGACTGTAATGGACGGCCTTCATAGAGCGAACGCCGTACGGCCCTCGCTCAGGGACCAAGTCCCAGAGTGATCAGTCGTGTGTTGGATTTAAGATGCCGAAGTGTTTCTTAACCCCTCCCTCGCGCCATGCCCCCTCTCCTTTTCCTACTTCCAGTTCGGTCCAGTCACAAGGCCCAAGCAGTCACGAGGTGAGACAAACACAAGGAGAGGAAGAGTGGAGTGGGGGAGTGGAAGAGCAGAAGGATCGAGTAAAGAGATGGCATATTTGTTTAATTATGATATTTAACCAGATTAAAGCGATTTGAAGGGATGACTTAAAGAGTAGAGGTAGGTGTGTGTATATGCATGAGGAGAAGATGGGAGGGTTTTCCTCTAGAACAAAATGTGCTCAGCGGAATCTGACAGTAAGCTTTTTATTAAAAACCACGAGTGTTCTCATCTTCAGATAATAACAAAAGTGGAGCCAAATTTCGGCAGGGGGCAATGAAGTGGTGGAGAAGTTCAACCGGTGCTACGTGGCAGAAAGTGGAAAGTGACTGTGTGCACGTGCACGTGCCCACCCAATTGATGTTTCCTTGAAGACTTCCAGAAGCCAGAAGAATTAGTGAATGTAAACAACACTGGTTCTTTACGTAGATTTACATTTGATCAGAGCCATGTTCAAAAGTGGTGCACTACATAGAGAATAGGAAGCCAGTTGAACCACAGTCTGAGAAATTGGTTATGAAGATGGGGGGTTTCTCTCTTCTACAATGTGTAGCTGACTAATGAGTGAGGGTTTTATATTTTCGAGCTGCATTCAATTATTAATTCCCCGAAGATAAATAGTATGTGAACATACTATGTGAACATTTTGAAGGCCTCCCGGAAAGACACAGCTATGATATATTGTTATTATTTCAGAGTCTGGAGGGCCACAGTTACTGACCTAGATTGTAAAATTAATGTTCATAGCTTTGAGTCAGCAAAAAAAAAAAAGTACCTCATTCTGCTGCACCCTTTGCTGTTTGCACCGTTTCTTCTGCCCCACTGGGAACAATAATAGCTGGGAGCCAGAGAGAGAGACCTGGATGGGCCCTAACTTGTCCCATTGCACTGGGAAAGGCAATGTGGTAAGAAGAGTCCTCACCCGTTCATTGTTTGCAACTACTCAGCGAGGCCTCTACCACAGTACTTTATGCAATTGTGTTACTGTGAGTCATGATCCAGGCAAATCACCGCTTGCACCATGGCAGCCTGATGCTGATATCTTAAATGGTGCCCTATTCTTCATGTTCAAAAGAAGTGCACTGTGCTAAATGGGACAGCACTAGAGGATGGAATAGCATGTCATTTGGGACAGAGCACTTTGAAGAGATATTTGACAAGGAATGTGGTGGAGGTTGACTGAGACAAGGACAGGGTTGCCAGATTTCATTGACAGTACACAACAAAACCCCCCCACAGACTCCACAAAAAAATCTGCCCAAACGTCATTTTTATTATACCACCCTGTCTTTAAATTGACCCACCCAATCCCATTTTTGCCCGCAAACTGTCATTAAAAATAGCCCAACTCCCCCATCTGGCAGCACTGGACAAGGAAGTCTTTGGAAACAGAAAATATCCCACAGGGTAGCTGGTTGTTGTGGTTGTTATTAAAGCCAATGAGAATGTATGTATTAATCAGTCAGGGGTCTGTTGTAGCAGCAGTCTTTTAGAGAGTTTAGCCAACACGGTTTCTTTCTGAAAATGTCATTTCTCTAACAGAGCCATTGCTAAGTGACCGGGCGGAGCTGTCATTTTCTGATATTCCAGTGGAAGCAGATTATATGCAATCTGTTGACAGCATATAGTACCGACTAAATGTTGGTTAAATTCTTTGGGTTACATTACATAGCGAACTGTCAAAAGTGTGCTTCTGTTGTCAGATCACTAATGTTTTAAGAAAAAAGGTGCCAACATAACAGGTATTCTACAAACAATGATAATCTCTACCTGATGTGTTTGTCTAGAATCAGAGAAAACTAAGAACAAGAGATTTTTGTCCTAGAAACTCGAACATTTTGTACCCAGAACCAGACACAAAATCGCAGTCCAGCGAAAATGAGAATGAGGCTTGAGAGAGCCACTGTGACCGAAATAGTTCCATGAAGTCATACACTGAGGTTTTGCCTGACTGCGTCTTCATTTTGAGCCCCTTGTCCTAGTTTTCAAAAAATGTTAGAATAACTTTGAGTCTGCATTTTTAATCAAAGTTGCGCTTCAGATAATATAGTGCAACTTCCAATGCCAGTCCAGAGGGTGGTGAAGTCAGCGGAATGCATCTTCTGCTGCCCTCTCCCCTCCGTGCAAGGCATCTACCACACACAATGCCTTAAGAAAGCACGGAACATCTGCTGCCATATTGTCCATATACCCCATTCAAAACTCTTTGGAATTGCTGCTGGTTTACATTGTTATGCATATTTTTGCTTTAATGCTTACTGCATAGATGGCACCTACCATGTCACAAGAATTTCATTGTTCAGAATGACGCTGTGTTATTCGGTGCATTTGATAAATAAAAGACTTTGACAGTACTTACTTGGACAGGGACACACCTCCTGCTTTACCGATGAGCTCCTCGTGATGTAGCACTGCGTCATTCCAGGGAATGTCTAGGAATTTGAGCAGCGTCCTCATCCATTTCTCTGGATGCAGGACCAGCTGTTCATAATGCACAGGAAGGCACTTGTCCGATGCATCAATGCACTGAGAGTACATGGTCTCTATGGCCCTGTTCCACTTGGTCAGACAGTCTCTGTAGCTGCCTAGGTCAAACCCGGCAATCGTCACCTTGCGTGAGATCATTGAATGGACCGAGGCGCGTCCGTCTCGGATCATGAGGATGAACTTGGCATGCGGGAATATCTTAGCCAGGTATGAGAGGGACTTCAGGGCAAACGGGTCCTTGTTGCACAGGAAGTTTGCCGGCTCGCCGTGCTTCACAATAATCTCCAGGAGAAAGGCCTGCATAGCAGCATCCAGAACCTCGTCCGTCACCCCGGCCTCATCCAACCTCATCTTCTCCCTCCCAGAGCGTGACCACATCTGCTTCATGGCCAGGATGCGAGGAATGACCCTGGTCTCCTCGCCACACCGAATTTCGGGGTGGGCGTCCAGCATCGCTCTCATCAATGTGGTCCCGCTCCGGGGGACCCCTCCTATAAACACCAGAGGCATGTCCTTGTTGTAGATGAAAGGAGAAGAGAGGTTGTGGCCCCCTGCTCCAGAGCCCCGTAGGGTGGTGGAAGAACCCCCCAGGAGAACCCCACCGGGTCCCAGGAGGCCCCCTATGAACCCCTGGCCCTCGGGATGGCTGCTGCGCTCCTCGATGCGGTGGTGGCACTCCATGGCGTGACGGCCTAGATAGAAGACAGTGACTGAGCTAATGACCAGACAGGCCACCAGCAGGTTCTGCTTCAGCTTCCCGATCAACATTGTATCAGGTCCGGGGAAGTGGGGGAGATTACCAGAGAAGGTTATGTGGGGGGGCGGAGGGGGTAAGGAGTGTCCCTCCCTTCAAGGTTGGCGGAGGGGAGCAAAATGTGGGGCGTGTTCCACAGTGGTCAGCGCTCGTCGGGTGCCTAGCTCCATGAGGCCTGGGGGAGGACAGAGACAAAGAAAGCATTAGCTGGCCACTATCATTAGTTGGCTTAGACCTGTTTCTGACAGAAAACAAAAAAAATATAAAAATCTCGGTCAACCAAGTTGTCTGTTCTTTCAAATCAACTGTAATATTTTCTTTAAAATAGTAGCTTGCCACAATGTATAGACACTCCCTACATGTTTTAATAGAATGACAAAAGTCCACATTTTCAAGAGACCATCAAAAACACTAGAATGTGATCATTTATAAAATAATTTTCTTGACCATTACGATGTGAACTGTTTCATTTTAGTTCTGCTGCTACACGCCATGCAAATGTTGTGTTTCCGTTAGATATCATTGTTTCACCCATAGACATTCTCTTTAACAAAATATGAAAATGAAATTTTCATCTTGACTTGACGCATTCACATGTCATTTTGTGACAGTTTGTTGGGCTAATTCCTGCCATTCACACCCTCCCCACAGTGCAGCAGATTGTCGTCAGCTTCTGCTTTGGAGCTAAGAGGATCCTTTTTTTAAACTATGTCTACTCACATTCAATAGAAACATTGGAGACTTTGAAAATGTATGTTGTAGTCTATAGGCCGAGCCAAATGCATCTGCATTTTCAGAAAGCAATCATTCCTTCCTCCTTCATGCAATGGATTAGACTTGGGAAAAGTAGGAATAAGAAGGTTGCCTTGTGTACCATGAAGAAAATGTAAATACATGTAGACCTCCTCAAATGAAATTGATCTCTGCCAACCAACAACAAATCAACCAAAAAATTGACAAGTCGACGAAATGATCTCAACCCTAAAATGGCAACAATTGGTTTAACATTACCTTTACCATTTTAAAAGTACCCAGGAATTCCTTAGTTCCAATGTCAGTCAGTATTCAAATTCAAATGGATCAAAACACAAATTTTAACTTTTTTTAAGTGTCGGAATCCGTGTGGGATAGCTGTTGCCATGGCGTCAATTACTGTCTCTCTAAATAAATGAAACAAGTCAATAACTACATTGACAAAACCACCGAGTAAAACTTACAGACTGCAGAGGCGAAACTAGACTTCGACATGGAAAACCTGTAATGATCACATTCCCACTGTCTGACGAGGTTATCCAGATTGAGCCAAAACCACTGTACAGCTATGGTGTCAGAAAACAAGGTTCACCATACAACTATGGTGAAGAAAAACATGGCATCTGTCTTGCCTACAACATAAAGTTGTCATAAAAAAACTCTTCATGCAGCAAAGTAAAGCCCTCTATTGACACAAGCCTGCTATAGGAGAGAGACTTTGTATAACTTTGTATATCCCCTCCCCCCTCTACTCATTGGAATGGTACCCAATACTTTAAATACTCCTCTAAATGCAATTCTGCAATACTTCTGATCATGGGTTTATCAAGCACTACGGAGACTTTAGGGACACACTCTCAGTTTAGGCCACAAAAGGCAATCTCGGCTCAGGTGGGTTGTCTGTCTTGACCCGCTTCCCAAAATGAAACCAATATTCACACAGGACATTACCTCCGACCGTCCTACTACAGGGTGCCATTTGTGACAAATTATGTAATTAGACGAATATACTGAGTGCTGCACCTTTAAAGAGCGAGCGGCAATTGTTCTCCAATTTCTGACATGCGACCCCCTGTTCACTTTGCCGCCACAAACCGTATTGGGGTGATGGAGTTGGAGAAGAGAAGGGGAGAAGAACCAGGGAAAAAGGAGGCAGAGAGAGAAAGGAAAAGAAGGCAGGAAGGAGAGGTCTGAGAGAGGGGGAGGGGGATGAGGGGACGGAGGGTCGAGGCGACGGCCACAGCAGGTGGAGACAAGCTGCGGGCTGCGGACTGAACCTACCACATCGGCAAGTCGGTCATCCATCAACTCAGTTGGAAGAAAAAGCTTTCCACCAGCAGCAGCAGCCTAGCGGGTTCCTTAGCCCTGACCATCTAACTGAAGGACAGTTAGCAGCAGCGGCCTAGCGGGTTCCGTAGCCCTGACCATCTAACTGAAGGACAGTTAGCAGCAGCGGCCTAGCGGGTTCCGTAGCCCTGACCATCTAACTGAAGGACAGTTAGCAGCAGCGGCCTAGCGGGTTCCGTAGCCCTGACCATCTAACTGAAGGACAGTTAGCAGCAGCGGCCTAGCGGGTTCCTTAGCCCTGACCATCTAACTGAAGGACAGTTAGCTACCGTTGCCTCCAGGGTCGCTCAGACACATTATCAGATGGCCATGGATTCACACAATTTTGTCCCATTCAAATCGGTCTCATCTGGAGCATGGAGGAACTCAAATAAGCATTTTATAAAACTAGAAAGATGTACTCCTTTTTTAACGTAACATTCACTATCAACTTAATTGAAAATAACGGTCTTGGATAGAGGTTGATGGATGATAACAGATGACAAGAGTAGGGGGTAATGACAACCTATTTCCTATTTATTGCACTATTGCACTTTTGACAATAGCTTCACTGTAGATGAGTCACAACAATAAAAGCAGCACAGCCCACACAAACGTAGGTTTTACTCACAAACGTGAGAACCGGCAATTTACTGCCATTAAAAAAATAGCTATATTAACTAATCCCTAACCTTAACCTGAACAACATTACTAACCTACAGTACCAGTAAAAAGTTTGGACACCTACTCCTTTAAGGGTATATATTTTTATATCTATTATATATATTTTTACTACTTTCAACATTAGAATAGAATAACAGTAAAATAATAATGAATACATTAAAACTATGAAATAACACAAAGGGAATAATGTACCTCTTAGCTGCTTTTCCTCAAACCTAATTCTAACACTAAAACCTAACCCCATGAAAAATAAAGCTTCATTTTAAAGTAAGGACCGGACAACTTTCCTCACTTTGCATAAAAACAGGAACACATACCCCCCCGGGACTTTGACGAAAGGCTTTGATCCATCGGTCTTGGCAGCGCTCAGCAAGGCACCCAGCAACTGCCCTGACGACAAACACTACTCTCACTACAAGCATAGGCAGAGACGTAGAAACAAAGACGAAACAACGGAGAAACACAGTCACAATGAATTCCTTACGGACACGCCGAAAGGATGCAAGCCCACAGACCCATGCGTTATCTTTGGTGCAGAGCCAGCCTGTACATAATTTAAAGGAGTTAACACACAGATACACAACAGGAAAAAAAAAAAAACCCTTGCACACACCTCCATACATCCGGTGATAATTACAGAAGCAGTCTTTCCTTGGGGATCACCAGGTCCAGAAAAGAAACCATCTAGACAAGATAGGATTCGCCTGGATCCCTTATGTTTTATTTTCCTAATTTATGTTCTATCATTACAAGCTTAACCCCCTATAGGAAATGTCTATATTACAAGTGTGTGTCTGTTGCATTTTCCAACTGTCCGTCCATCAGTCCCATTCAGAAGGGCAGTTAGTCAGGCGGACAGTCAGTCAGTAAGATGGGCAATCAGTCAGGCATTGTTTCCTGCTGCTAACAAATGGTCAGTCAGTCAGTGAGACGGACCGTTTAACTGACATTGGTTCCCAAAGCTAACATCAACTGATAAGATGGAGGGAGATGAAGGGGGGAAAAAACTCTTCCAAGGTCTTTTTCCCCACAGACATGGCCACTATGTTTAGAAACAGAATAGCAGACTTTCGTCACAAGCAAAAAGTGTTTAGTTGTGACAGCCATGGTCGGCTATGTGCCTGGAGCTGCTCTGGTCTGCCTCTATCTGACCATGTTGGAAATGGATGATTCTCATAAAAGTAGCTATTTGACAAAATTACTTTAATAAACAAACAATCCACACAGTACTTAAAATACATTGCAAGGTATTCAAACTGCTGAGGGATTTTGCCCCATTCTTTGTAGATTTTCCTCCAGGTTGCTCTGGGGCCATATTCATAAAACATTTTATCTTACCACTAGGAGGACTTCTAAACAGCACTAAAAGTTCCTAACTGCCAAGACCAACTTTTACTAAGGAATGGGGAGAAGTCTTGAGCTAAGAGAAAGGGTGGGGTTGACCCCGTTGCTATGGATGATGTCGTGTTCCACGAACAAGCCTACTTACTTTGCCCACAGTGATTGGCTGATAGGGGAGGGGTCTCTGTCAGTGAATTCATAGCAATACTGTAGAAACCAAGAATGACATACTGAAATTTGTGCAATTATGTGTCCCATCTTTAGCACCAACTACACCGTGTGGTCCAGCTATGGCCATGAAGTCGGATTTGTTTCTTTGTAGCTGGTGAATGAAGATACCAAATGATTTCTCGGACGATATGGGGTCTGGAGAGGGCATTAATTGTTTGATGTAATATTAAAATGACAGATGACTGAGATACTTAGTTCATCTGCGCTGCATAGCTGCATTTTCCCTGTGGCCAAGTAGCGTTGAGTTGTCTCAACATTGATCTCTGGTGTTATTGGGTTGTTTCTGTTTGTTGGTGAAGTGACTGAATCCCTGACTAGCTCTACTAAGCCGATACCTTTTGAAAAGCTTGGTGTCATTAACTCTAAAACGTCGACCTGATTACGAGGCAGATTGCCGGCAGCAGCCCTTTTAGGATTGTTTATGACTTGGTCTTAGTGACTTAGGAGTCCTCTTGACTACTCCTAACTTTTCCCAGATTTAGGAGCTGGTTATAGCGCTAAAACACTTTGTGAAATACTCTTAGGCCAACAATGTAGGAGTCCTAAAGCTAGTTAAAAAGGAAAGTTTCACTCAAAACTTTCCTTTTCAACTTTTTTGGAAAGGAAAAGGTGCAGTGGTCTCAATTTTTTCCGTAGCTGTATAATAGGACCAGTAATGTTGAATGATGGGTTTTCTAAAGCGGTATGTGGCTCCTTTCGCAATCTTCTGCTAAAATATAAAAAGAATGTGGATGAGGTAGAAAGAATTAGCGCTTTTGTGAGGAGAAAAGCCTTATTCTAAACTGAACGAAAAGAGGTGGCACGGCAGTCTCAACCCCCACATGTACCAAAGATTTTTTGGTACATCGACCTCCGTCTCGTTTTGACCTGAATGCGCTGTTGCGATTCCTTTTACGTTCAGAACATGAACCTGATCTTTAATTACTGAAATCAGAGGAGTAACCATTAGTATCATTGACCTGTCTGTTTTCAATTTCAAAAAATCGCAGACTGTTGGCCATGCTTGATAATTAAAACTTTTACCATAACCTACAGACAGGCACACCAAAACAACTCTTTTTCAGAACAGCATTTAAGCAGAGAAGTTGTAATGGCTTTATTGACACGATTTTATGAATAGAACACAGTTCTTCCAAAATAGAATTAAGTTTTTCCTCCATCTTTGCTTCTTTTCTGATGTTGCAACCTAGGTAGGAACTAAAAACTTCCAGGAAATGTGTTCCATCCAGTTCATAGCAAGTGAAACCACGCTAAGCCCGCCTTCAACAAATTTGTGCGTGGAGGTTTATTTGAAAAGTGACATCCAATAGAAATAGATTCTCAGCAGCAACTTTCCAGACCTCCAAGGAGGCCAGACGAGATTGGAGGTGTGGCCTCATGAGACTACCCTTTTCCTAATCAATGCACTTATATTACATTATATCTAAAGGCTGTTGAATGCTCTTTGGTCTAAATTTTACTTCATTCACAGCCTGACCAACGATGCTTCAACAGTGAGATTTGTATAAAGACCAGAAAATGAACCAGGCAAGCTTAGTTCAGCCGACCCGCAATTGAAAGTGAAAAATGTTGTTGCCCACACTAGATTAGAACCGGGGTCGCCCACATGAGAAGCTGTCTTTAACCACTACACCATGGAACTGCACGCTTATAAAGTGTTGGTATAGCGTCTTGACATAAGTTCATTATGTCACCCATTAATGTTTCTTAGGTGTACCTCCACCACAAATAGCATATATGAACTGTATGGTTTTTGCCACTGGCCGTTTTAACAGCTTATCAGCCATTTGTGAATGACATTGATACAACAACTATCAATATAGGTGACGATAACTGACTTTTTCGTCAAGTGAAAAGTCGAGAAAATCGTGCACTGTAGCCAGCAAAGTTTGTCTATCCTGAACAAATCCTAATGCATCATTTGAAAATCCACCAGAACTCTTAGTCAGTCAGTCAGAGACATTCGCTCTTCTAGGCCGGCTCCGCTTATGCGGTCCGGCAAAAATATGACTGGAACTTTAATGGTTCACTGGTGGAGGCCAATGGTAAGGTAATTGTGTCCTCATTAGGGCAAATTCTTTCATCTGTGCCAAGTAGGAGCTTCCACAGCACAGATGTTAAATACATATGCATGCAACATATTTATTTTTCCCCACAAATAAAACAATATCACACTACATTACTTATTAAATATTACACAGAACAAAATGTCAACCTCCCCATTTGTAATTCAATCATGTCTTGCTTTGCAATGTGCCAAACTAAGAACGTATGCCAGTAAGAACATTAGCGACAGTCTTGCAACTCTCATCCAGCCATTTCATTTCACTGTCTATTGTTGCCTCCTAACATTTCAACAAATTGCAATTCTTGTTCTCAGACAAAGGAATAAACAAGTTGAATGAATGCACAACCCTGAATACTAAAACCTTGACGATGACATGTGTTGGCTTGTCAAAGATCTCTCCATGCATTGACCAGATTATTTCCAGAAGCCAGCAGCAGTCCTCACAATGAGTGAGCAACATTAGCAATTAGTCTGACAGTCTGTATTTAAGATGTTTTGTATGATAGCACTGGCAACACGCTATTTTCCTTTGAATAAACACAATAAAAACATGGAATATGTAATAATTTTAGCGAAAAGAAGATATAACAGTAGTAGACGGTAGCCTTGCGGTTAGAGCTACTGACCAGTAACTGAAAGGTTGCTTGATCGAATGGAAATTATCTGATGCTTCAGATTCTGTCCATCTCTGCAACAACATCTCAGAAAAGAGTACAAAAGGGATTTGTTCCGATAAGTCAGTAATGCATCCTTACCCTCCTTGAAATAATAATCTCAGACCTGATTGAAGTTAGATTGGTGGAGTTAAGTGATACCCTTCCACCAATAAAAAAAAATCCCTTAAACGCCTCTGTCCAATATGAAATATATTGAAAATAAAAGGTAAGAATTTTGTAAATAATTCAAAATTGTCTCTGGCCATTACAGAGCCAAAAGATTCTGTAAACTTAAACTCACTTCGCAGCATTTTCTGTGGGCTCGTGGGATTAAGTTGGCTTGGCAAGACTAAAACCTCAAAAGACTTAAGTGTTCTGTTTTTCTATAGATAGTTAATGCGGTGGAGAGTGGTGGTGGTCTATAACTGAGTGGTGTGTGTGTGTGTGTGTCTGTCTGTTTGTGTGTGTACACTTTTGACATCTGTTCCCCTATGACAGTTTGTTTCCTGGAGTGCTAGTTAGCATAGAGACTGTACATTTGCGTGTGTGCATGTAGTAGTTAGCACTGCAGAGCTATGTAGTACATCTCAGCAAACACTGACTGCGTTCGAAACAAATTAACACTTGGATGTCAAACCTTTTAAGGCTTCATTGACAAATGAACATTCTCTGGCATTTCCACACGAGCCACTTGAATAAGTAGCTCTTAACATCAAGGCGGATGAGGTTGTTAGAAGTTTACGGTTAACAATACTCACCAGTACCGTTTCCCATGATGTGCTTTCCGAAGTTCAATTTTAGCCCACCCATACAATCTCACACCTCTTAGTCTTTTTGTTTGGAACTCAATGTTTGGAGTAGAGTGAGCCAACAGGCCTGACAATACCATAATACTATTATAAACCATTACAGAGTGCTTTCTGAAGGAGGCCTCCTAATTTGGATCCCAGTCTGGATAACCCACACAGGCTCAAACTAAGGCTGCTCCCCAAATTACATCCTATTCCTTATATAGTAAACTACTTTCTGGTAACAAGTTGTGCCCTATATTGAGAGCGGCTATTACATTTGCAGGCCGCTACATTCTGGGTTAATGACCAGGCAACCGCATTTCGTCCATGGTTGAGGTAATTCTTCATGCACTGAAACATGAGTTCACCGCCTCTGTGAGTGTGTCAGGATTTCCCCACCCAGCTGGTACATGACTCCTTCCATTTAATTACCTCAAAGACATTCTGCCAACTGTTTAAAACACCTAGCTGAACACAGATTTGGAATGGCTCTTTGATGACAATAACTTCAACTTTCCTCTCAGTTTCAGCTGAGTGCTTTGGAGTGCCAAGGAAGTCCCTTTCTAAGAGTTGTCTCAAAGCCCAAGAGAAACTCGAAGTGTGTGGAATATAACAGACGTTTCTCAAACCTCAGGAGGACTTCACTCGTCATTTGTACTGATTGAAGTCAGAATACAGGCTGGATGTACAGAAAAGGCCCATCCATTTACTTTTGTTTACTACTTTTGACCAGAGAACCGGGCTCGTACAGAATATGGGCCTCATTCAAAAGTAATTCACAATATCAAGAAAAGGGTGGCATTTTGGAAACAGACACACAGTAAAACAAAAGCCAACAGTCCGCCCTAGCCGACTTTGAGGAAAAAGGAAGAAATTTCCAGATGTATGAGCATTCCTGGAGCTCAGAGCCACTAGTCTGAATTGCAACGTGCGGTTAAGGCTTTAGCAGAAATGAGGTTTCGCATTTCACCTTGCTCGGCTGTGTGGACCAGGATGAAATAAAGGATGTATTTGTGTTAAATTAATTGAGGCCCATTGCTCCAGTTACAGTTATTGCATCGTCCGTAAGAGTATTTTTTCACCCTCGGCCATTGATCTTGGCGTACATTATAAGGCACATGCTGGAGGCCAAGGCGTGCATGAAAAGCATTGTTCTCCATTTCCTTTCTTTCTCTCCCTGATCTTCTTTCGCTCTCTCCACTGTCTAGCTATTCATCCTGTCTCTCACTGGCATCTTGGCTGCCCCCACCTTAGCACTCTAATGGTGGAATCAGCTTCCTCTTGAAGCTAGGACAGCATAGTCCTGGCCCATTTTCCATACATTTCTGAAACCCTGCCTTTTTATAGAAAATCTAAAATAACTCAGGGTCTCCGTTGGTTACCTTTGTTAAACTAATGCTTTACATTTTTATTATTTGTTTTTCTGTTTCTTCTAGCGCTGACTTTGCTGATAGCATCATTAACTAAGGTGTACTTACTACTACGGAGATGCATAGTTGTTCCACCCTAGCTATATTAACATGAATTCATTAACTTAAAGACTATCAGCATGAGATCGTCTGCTAAATTAGTAAAATGTACTGAAGTCTATCACTGAAGGATTCATATTAACACCAGCCGGATGTGTTCACCCTTTTCTTCCAAAAGAGTAAAATGTGTTCCTTCTTGCTAACAGCTGTGCAGTAAAGAAATTCAGCAATGGGGAAACCTAAAGGGAGTTGGAAAACCTAATCCAACTGTGTTCTGTCCTTTCAAAATCTCTAGAAGAGGAAGTTAGGATTAGAATTACACATCAGAAGTATCATTTAGAAGACTTCGAAAACACTAAACTTAACCCCCTTTAGCAGGAACACACTTCTTGTCTTGATTGTTCTCTGGGGAAACGTACAATACTGTATGAAAATGCATTGAGATAGGTAGCACTGGTGCCTTGACAGGATCCCACAAATGTACATTTGATGCATTTAGATTTTGTTTGTTCAGTATCTTGAAAACAATCTATAGGAGTAAACTACTGGTGGTGTCTACGCCAGAGCCTCCAGTGTTTTTACCACTGCAGCATGGGTTTGAATCCAACCCACTGGCCTTTCAGCAAATCTATTTTTCCCCACAGTATCCAATAAAAGCATCAACATGGCAGATGAGAGGATAGGTAGGTAGGTAGGTAGGTAAAAAATAATTAGAGAGTTCAGCACAATTTAGAAATAACAGACTATGCGTAAAATAGAAACTATCAATTCACCTGCCAGAGCACGAGGTTACTGCCAAGAGTTATTCTCCATGTTGAAAACTGCCTGTGTAAGTTTCGAAGGGAGTAATACAAATGTACGCAACCTGTATCAGTTTTCAATGGTGAAATTAGAATTAAATCCATCCTGTATCCACTTGCCCATAACAACTAAATCCATCAACAGTGGCTGGCGTTTAAGAATGATTCCCCCCAAAAAACATTGGCATATTTATAACATTGGCCACACCTAGGCCCAGAAATGAAAGATTATGGAGTCTGAACTCCATAATCTTTCATTTCTAAGCCTCCATAATCATTCCATTTTAGGCCTAAATGTGGCCAATGTCATTAATAAGCTTTCTAGGTGCAATATTGCAACAAACTGTCATTTGAAGTTTTGATTTTAATTAACATTTTTTAAATACATTCATGTAAAATGGATGTAATGTAAGTTTCTTTTTTACTGAGCAGGGCATATTTTGTTCAGTATAATATTGTTAAAAATGTCTATGCTTGTAGAATAGAATTAGAGGTCTGTAGAGTACATAATGACCAGTAAAATATATATTTTAAGTTGCCAAATCGGTGGTTTTCCATTTAATGCCAACAATGCTCATACATTAATGTAAACACAGTTAACACTTACATTTAATTTAATTTTGAGGGGGGGGGATCATTATTGTTTTGTGGATATTGTGAGAAATCTCTTAAGGATGCATTTGGGGATTTTTGGCCACTTGTTGTAAAAAGTGCAACACCAAAGCAAAAAAAGCTAAAAGTTTCATTATGTCAGGTATATGACAATAAACTCACCGGACACTTTATTAGGTACACCTATCTAGCATCAGGTAGGACCCATTTTTTCCTCCATCAGAGATTCAGAGATGCCATTCTGCACATCTATGTTGTAAAGAGTGGTCATTTGAGTATGTGGCCTTTCTGTCAGTTTGAACGATTCTGGCCGTTCTACTCTGACATCTCATTAAAGAGGTGTTTTCGCCCACACAACTGCTGCTTTTTATTGCACCATTCTCTGTAAAATCTAAACACTGTATGGTGAATATCCCAGGAGGTCAGCTGTTCCTCAGATGCTAGAACCACCAAGTCTGGCACCAACAGTTATACCATGGTCAAATCTTACCATGGTCAACCTCTTCCTGCAAGCTTTATGTATTGAGATGCAGCCACATGATTCGCTGTTTGGCTAATTGCATTAACGAGCAGATGTAGCTAATAGTGGCCAGTGAGTGTATGTGCCCCATGTCATCAAAACCACTCACTTTCAAATTTAGAATTTCATGGCTAACTGAGGTATGATAGTCTTTTTCTATTCATAGATTACACACATATAAACAACATACTGCAAATCCAGTCCAAAATGGGAAGTTTATGAGCTACAGTCCCAGATTGCTCAGTTGGTAGAGCATGGTGCTTGTAACACTGTAGTGATTTGGTGCAAAAGCCATATTTTATTATATATATATATATATATGAGTGTCATCTGCATAACTGTGATAGTAAATGCTATTGTTCTGTAGAATTTGGCCCAGAGGCTATATATAGAGATTAAACAAAAGGGGTCCAAGAACTGATCCGTGTAGAATTCCACATGCCATAGCTACCCTATCATTTTTATGATTGCCAATGGTGACAAAGTAACTCTGGCCTTCTAAATAAGACCTGAACCAATTAAGGACTGTCCCAGAGAGTCCTACCTTATTTTCCAAACTGTCCAGCAATATTCTATGATCTACAGTGTCAAATGCAACTGAGTCCCAAATAATCCTCCATGTCCCAAAAGAGTGCACTACCTTAGCTAGGGCCCATAAGAGAAAGCCGGCAATTTGGCACAGCCTGTTCCTTCCATTTTCAACATTGTTTTACCAAGCAGGTCAATTAAGAACAAATTAATCCAGAGACATCACCACCTTACATGAAGAGAGATCTATAGCAGCAACAAGTAGGCCTAATAGCAGCCAGAGGACAAACTGAAATCAGACACCAAAAGCATTGCTAATGGGCACTTCAGCACAATTCCAGCCAAGTTATTTTCCCATGTGAACATTTCAACTCTCTGGCTCTGGTTTTGTCATTTAAACTTAGAATGGAAGCTGCAAATTATCTTTAGTGGCTGTTTTTTTTTTTCCTGAATGTGTGAAATATGTCATGCAGGCCCCTCTGGACAAAGTAGGTTGTGGTAAAAAGTGCATTCGGGGATCACGTTACCCACAATTCCCTTGTTTTTCCTTTTCTTTTCTTAATAAGCAATAGTGTCAAGGCCTGCAAGCTCTGGGGAAATGTCAGTACACAAACAGAAATCATTAGTAACCCCGAGAAGGAGTGCTTTGAGGACAATAACTTCAACTTTCCTCTCAGTTTCAACTGAGCGCTACGGAGTGCCAGAGTTAGTCCCATTCTTTGAGTCGTCTCAAAGCCCAAGAGAAACTCAAATTGTGCAGAATAGGACAGACATGTTTCTCAAACCTCAGGAGAACTGGACTCGTCATTTGTACTGACAGAAAATCCCACGTAATGACAGTTGATAACTCTACACTATGTAGAGACACACCTACCAGGTGATGTGTTGAGGAGGAGGCCCTAAGATGGCAGCCTCCGCAGCAGTAGGCAGCAGTGGCCAGCATGTGGAAAATAACAGTGGCCTGGTTGACATTAATCACAGTAGTCGTTTCGAATTAGCCACTAGAGCTCCGTGGCAGAGCAGAACAACCAGGTAACGAGAACAACACCCCGACCCCGGACCCCGCTCCCTGCCAGCGCCTCTTCATTAGCATGTACTGATAAATTGGTGCTTCAAACTCTAGTGCACTCAGCTCCTAACAGTCACACAACTCAGACAAACAACAATTTTAAACACTGTTTTCCTTAGGGGGGATGCGATAGCAAGAAACTGTTGGAATGGGCAGACAAATCAGACTCCAGTTGAGAGGAATGATTTGAGAATTCAGGCACTGAGTAAGAATGTGCTGTTTCGACATTTACATCCCATTTGCATTTTAGGCAAGACCATTAGTGAATGGTCTTATTAAGCAGACAGTCTTATCTAGAGAAATGTATATGCGCAATGAAGTGCCTTGCTTGACAGGACCAACAGATTTTTCATCTTGTAGCATCGGGTGAGCAAACCAGGTACCTTTCCAATACTGGCCAATTGCTCTGTCCACTAAGTTACCCCAGCATCTCAGTCTGTGTGACACAAAGACATGTAGACAATTTATGACCCAGATGCAACAGAAATAATCTTTAGCCACTTTGCTGATACATTAATTCATATGCTAATCAAATGGCAAATGGAATCCTGTCATATACCACATCATGATTTTGTAAATTATTTCTACCTTCAAATGACTGGTATTTGTAACAACACTAAGAAAAAATGCTGGAATTTACAAATTCGCTACTGTAGCTGGAAAAAAGATTGGGTGGACTCTGTGATTACATGCACTCCTAAGATGCAAGTCTAGGTTTTCAAGCTGTGAGGCCAAACAATGATAAACAACAGGGGTCGAGAGAGAGAGAGAAAGACGTCAACCCAGAGCATGGAAAAAGAGGGAGACAGACAAACAGACAGAAAGATCCAGGGAGAAAAAATCCAAGATTTGTATTGTCGCCTCCTTAAAGCATGCTAAGTCTACTTGGCCTAGCTGCCTATGAGGCCATCAGTTTCCTCTAAAACAGGCCCTTGTTTCCATTGCAATCAATAGGCTAAAACAGAGTCAGAACAGGAATCCTAAATTGGAGCCGGAACTGGCAGCAAACTCCTAAATGATGCATGTTGTAACAGTCCTCATCTCGTCAAGAAGGAAGACAACATCAACAAGCCAGGAACACTGTAATTAGGGGACCCGTCACAATGATATGTTCTATACTCATTAACTTCAAAAAAGCATTGGATTGGTAGAGGTCAGCTGGAGTTAATTTCCAACTTGTTGTGAAATATCAGTCATTTATCTCACTAATTTATTTTAAAATTAGCTAACGGAACAAGAGCACACTTTGGGGAGGTTGAGATAACTGGGGCAATGCCATAGCCTAAACCTTTTGTCTAGTGGTCTGTGGGCCAATTTTACTGTATCAGCATTCAGCCCGATAATTAAATGTTTATAACAGCATGACATACCTTCTAGCTGTGGCGGTTCCTGTCTCTCTCCATGATATCAAGTAAGTCCAGAACCATCTGGCTATAGTATTAGTAGGTTAAGGAAGTGAAGAGTTAACATGCTTAGTAGTGTTTCCTGTCTCCAAAACATCTAGTATGGAGAACAGCCCTGTGCCATCTTGCTTTTCTTTCCTGCCACCATCTCCTTCAGTGGGTGTCAACAAACATGCAAACAATTAATTGTTAAAATAACATTATTAAAAATACAAATTGGACTCGTTTTTGGTTAGTAGGACTAAAATCACCAGTAATTTAGCTAAAACAAAGTTTTTTAAGAAACATTTTCCAAGCATTCCCACAAAAAGCTAAATCATCCTGTCTCAGTTTAATCAAGATATAGAATTGGGGGTTTTATCTTTTTGAAGGCTAAGTTGAGGTAAATTTGCAGTGTATAAATATTTTCATAATGATGCTTCAGACTCAAAATCTTTTTCATAGTTGCGTTTCAACCTCTGACCAAATTCTGCCTGCGGCTGAAGCTCCTTGCCCACCCTTGCCCTACAGACTGTAGGGCAAAGAAGCTTCGCTTCCTTTAATATTTACCCCAAATGGCCATCACACAACAATCAATACATTTACTAGGACATTCCTGGCCAGTGGAGTGTTGTCACAATACTGTCAGCCTAAATATGGAATAATGTGCCATTAGAACGTAATACACGCGCTTCTGCTTATTTCCTGGTTTGGAAAACTGATATCATTAGGCTATGCCCCGGCCGTTTTACAGATAATACAATCCCATGATTTGGCATAATGTCTCGTTTCGTAGGCGTCTACCTGCACGCAGGTTTATTCATCCGGTTAGTTGACTAACATAGCTAATAGGGCCTATGTTTTCCACCCACACGCACCACAAATGAATCCCCGCTGACACAACCTTATCCACTATCCATTCACAGGTTTATATACAGCAGTTAATGTTATCCACCTTAGTTACAGAGAACAAGTTACTAATCGTTTGTTATGTAGGCCAGCAAATTTGTACGAATATTCTTTACTGTCGGTTTGTTTCAACAAGCGAAAAACAATGTCTTCCTTTATAGTCTACTTTATTTATTATGTATGGTGCCGCCAATGAGGAAAAACAAAGACTCAGTTCCATGAGCCGCACATCTGTATGCAACTGAACAGGCTATATCTGTGTACAAATCACAGTGCCTCAGATCCAACTGGCAGCATTTTTAGTGCACGAGATCTGACCAGACCCTAGTGGACTCCGGATTATGTAGAGATTGACCACAGCCCTATAGTGGACTCCGGATTATGTAGAAATTGAGTGCAATCTAGAAAGACATTTATATTTTGTGTCGTTGTTTGAAGGACAGTTTAATGCATGTTCCAAACTTTCATCATTTATTTTAAACGTGACAAAGAAGTTTGCGTTCGCTGCTTTTTTCAACCTAGGAACAGCCTGAAATTGGAAATTCATCTATCAAACGCCCGATCTCCAGGAGGCAAAATATGGCAATACCTCGGAGATACTCTGGCCGGTTGCCAAGATTAATATTTGATTGTCTACAGCAATTAGAGTACAGACAAATAGGCCTGAAGGTTGTGAGGGAGGCCACCCTAGTTGGAACGCTTTCATTTGCAATATTCAATCCAATATTTCCTGTGCTATGTGGACAAGTAGCCTTGGTATTCTTCATCAGTAGCCTACAAAATACAGGCGACAATGTAATAATGTAGACATCAAATGTAAAATACTGTCACGACGTGATTTTAACTACAGTAGCATGCCATCTTCTCTTTACAAAACTCTCCGCGACAGTGACTCCCATCAGCAACATTGGCGAATTCAGCTGTGCACATCACGCATCGTTAATTTTGATGTCCAAAGATTGGGCTACTATTTACACAAAGATTTAGCTAAAGTGAAAATGGTGAAACAGCAGATCAAGATCAATTTTAAGCTCTAAAACACCAGACACGTGTCAAAACATTTTGAAATTATTTAAAGTGTCAACGCATTGATACACACATTGTCTCAACTAAAGTAAAATGAGAAACATTTCTATTTAAAATGACTTCCGAATTAGTGATACTCCTGATGTGTGATACGGATAATACAGTCGAGGTAGCGCCGTTGATGCTAAAAGAGGAATGGGAAACTGTCGCAATCTTCTTTCACTTGGTAATATTATAACCACCCACCTAATGCTGCAGATCCAGTGCGGGAGAGTTGATCAAGCTGCTTAACTGTTCCAAAGAGTAGAACAACGTTGCTTGTACATTCCATTCGTTTTAATTGCTCAATGTTTTTCACTGATCTGACACACACGGTTACTTGTTACTGCATTCCCTTCAATTGCATCGCTGCAAAACGCGTCACCCCCACTTTCCTAGACTGTTGCCCTAGGCCTGAAAGAGCCTGGGATTGGACAACCTGCAGACAAGAATTCAACAAACAGTATCTGTCATGACAGACGATTGGTTAAAATGCTTTTTGTGGGGCGTTAACACCTTTAAAGAGACAGTGAACACAATTTGCATGATATGGAGCCTGTTATATGGAGTTAGATGTGTCTCAATATTCGTAAATATGTATAGAAAATCCGTGCGTATATTCATCAAAACTCACAAATAAAAATAGGATTTGTAAATGTGAAAAAAATATTTTGTAAATGAAAACATTATCTGTAAATATGTAAACATGTTTCACAAATATAAATAACATTTGTGAATATGTAAAAACATATTTCACAAATAAAACACGAATCCGTAAAACATTTACAACTCTTGTTTAACATTTACAAGTGTTGACTTACATTTACAAATCTTAAGTTTATTTACGGATCTGAATTTTTGAGACACATTTTCCTTCGGTCGACAAGTTCTCGTGTGCGGTTTCAGTCAGAGGGCTCGCTTGGTGGGATTTATGGAATATCCGGACTGGAGCTTGGTAGATCTATAGGTAGCTAGGACACGTTTTTCCTGAAATGTAAGTATAACGTTTATTTGTATAACAATATTTGACTGCATCACCAATGGGTAATACAACGCCGAGCGTGTTTTCGACTTCAGGCTACTAACTTAAGCACGGTTAGTGTTCAGCCTACATCTGGTTGGCTAGCTAGCCAGCTAGTAGTCTACTGTAGCTTAACTAAAGTAAGGGTTGCCACCCGTACCGTATAATACGGTATCGTTCTATCTTTGCATGCATGGCTTGCTGAGGCTATATACTAGCAAAATACACAGCTGCCAATCAAATTTGAAAGTTTTCGTAACTGCAGTAGTTACACATTCTTTGTAGCTTAGTGATCACATCACTTAAAGCACATCTTCGATCGCATTTGCATATGAAGGCAAGAGAGCTAGCCTACATTCCCAACATTAATTAGTGAAGTACAGTGTTGGGAAGCATCTTACCCAAACTATTTTTGGGGGACAAAGAATTCTTGCTGCGCTGCGCTGCGAGACCCCCTGTGTCACCGGGTCTATATACATGATTAAAGGAATAATACATAAAAGGCAACAATACATAATATAATACAATAGTACATATAATACATAGAGGGCAAGACTAAAATGGAAAACACTTAAGACAACTAAAATTATGTAAAATCAAATCAAAGTAATACAATAAGAAGTTAAGAGAAATTGAATAAAACCAACAACAGATTAAGACAGTAAGAGGACATTAAGAATAAGTAAAGAGTGGACTTGACAAAAACCAAGGGATAACCTCAGACTGAACTAAAAGCAAGAGAAAAAGATGGGTCTTTAAATTTGATTTAAAATTGCGATGGTGGAACGGGACTTAATGTGGGATGGGAGACTATTCCAGAGCATGGGAGCAGCAACAGACAAAACTAGGCTACCCCATCCTTCCTGGAGAGTGGGTTCTTGCTTCTTCCAAATATACCAAATAGTTTAATCCATGTTTTAATCCTTAATATAATTGATGCAACTTTTCTTTACTCTTATTTACTCTATTTCCATTACATTCATGTTCACAGTAGCAGAGTACTTTGAAAATGATGCATAAAAGAACAAATTGGTGCATAGAAATTCACCAGAATGCAGGGAATGAAGCATCTGACCCTCTCATTGGGGAGAACCCCCAGGCCGCTTCATTTGTGTCCCCCGGGTTTGGGGCTGCTGGCAAGGTGTCCCTTATTTTTCCACATTGAAGGTGGCAACCCACGGCACGACTGACTAGATAACGATATGTTGTTGACTTGCACAGCTGCATTTGGTTCATTCAGTATGAGTCTTGCACATCTAGCTAGTGTTAGTGGTTATACAATTGTGCTCATAAGTTTGCATACCCTGGCAGAAATTGTGCAATTTTGGCATTGATTTTGAAAATATGACTGATCATGCAAAAAAAATGATTTTATTTAAGGATAGTGATCATATGAAGCCATTTATTATCACATAGTTGTTTGGCTCCTTTTTAAATCATAATGATAACAGAAATCACCCAAATGGCCCTGATCAAAAGTTGACATACCCTTGAATGTTTGGCCGTGTTACAGACACAAAAGGTGACACACACAATTAAAGGTTCATTTCCCACACTTATGGCTTTTTAAATTGCAATTAGTGTTGAAAAAGGAGAAGGTCCTGGAGTGGCCATCACAGTCTCCTGACCTTAATATCATCGAGCCACTCTGGGGAGATCTCAAACGTGCGGTTCATGCAAGACGAACAAAGACTTTGCATGACCTGGAGGCATTTTGCCAAGACAAATGGGCAGCTATACCACCTGCAAGAATTTGGGGCCTCATAGACAACTATTACAAAAGACTGCACACTGTCATTAATGCTAAAGGGGGCAATACACAGTATTAAGAACTAAGGGTATGCAGACTTTTGAACAGGGGTCATTCCATTTTGTTCTTTATTGACATGTTTTGTTTTATGATTGTGCCATTCTGTTATAACCTACAGTTGAATATGAATCCCATAAGAAATAAAATAAATGTGTTTTGCCTGCTCACTCATGTTTTCTTTAAAAATGGTACATATATTACCAATTCTCCAAGGGTATGCAAACTTTTGAGCACAACTGTAATTGCTCATTGACAGTAGTGAATGGAGGATGAC
>JACXGI010008583.1:0-25604 GCA_016801175.1 Esox masquinongy | reverse complement strand
TTCGTTTCAGGTTTAACTGGTCGACGGCATTTCTTCCCAGTGACCAAGAGAAAGTTTTTGCCCGGCTGCAGGACGCAGGACAACACAACGCTGCAGGACAACACTGTCGTTTCTTCCTGGTGGCACAGACGCAGTTTTTTCCATTTCTACACTAACATAATCCTTGCCTGACATTTGCGTCTGAAGCCGAGCCTCTAACTCTGCTATCTTTACCCGAAGACAATAGTTCTCCTCCGTGTTGTAGCTACAACAATTACAGTGATAAGGCATAGTAATGGTACTTAGCTTCGGGTGTTCAGGAGTGAATAGTTCCGTTAATTATGTCCAAATAGAGTCCCGGTGTAGAAAAGTTGGGTAAAAAGGTCAACAGATAAAAATATTGCGTTGGTAAACTCTTAAAGTAGAATTTAACCAATTAGTTTACAAAGAGTAAATTCGAAAAAGTTTGGCAGGTAGCTAGGCAAGCAGGTAACAGCAAGCAGCGTGCAGCACGTCAACAATCCCACAATGCACCAAATCCAGGAGCCAACCGACCGGACTAGTGCCCTTCTTGCCTGGATATTTCGTTTTTGAGGAATTCCTCTTCTAGACAGATTCACGGTTGTGGCATATTCTCTCCATTTGTTAATAAAAGACTGTACGCCTACTGATATTGTACAGACAAGCTGTGGGACCTCCCAGAGGCAGGTGTATTTTACCTGAAATCTTGTGAAACACCATGATTGCACACAAGTGGACTCCATTCAAATAAAAACATGACTTCTTAAGACAATTTGTGTCAGCACAGCTCTTTCCGGTGTGTCAGAGTAAAGGGGCTGAAAACTTAAGCAATGAGTTATTTTCTGTTTTAAACTGGTAATTCATTTTGAACAATTTGCAGATTTCATTCTTCCCTTTGACCTTATAGAGTTTTTTGGTGTTGATCAGAGGAAAAACCTAAATTAAACCATTTTGATTTCAATTTATAACACAGTAAAATGTGGAAAGGTACAGGGAAAGGGGCAATACTTTTGAGAACCACTGTGAAACTAAAGGTGACCAATAGTTTGTCTTTAAAAGAAGTGTATTTAAATGTTTTGATTAGGGTCAAAATTGACCCAGTGGTGTTGAATGCTGTTGACAATGCTGCTGAGAGCAGTTACACTACACCGTAACCCATTAACACACATGCATAAACTAACACAAATATACATATACAGTAAGCCCAGCATGGGTAGTTTTTGTTTGAGCAGATCTTATTTGAGGTTATATATTCAAAGGAGACAGTGCCTTCCTAGAATCCTAGACCCCGCAAATATTGTCACAGCTTCTTGTGCAGATTCAACAT
Organism: Esox masquinongy; assembly: GCA_016801175.1. Lineage (NCBI taxonomy): Eukaryota > Metazoa > Chordata > Actinopteri > Esociformes > Esocidae > Esox > Esox masquinongy. The sequence goes on along the minus strand of JACXGI010008583.1, from coordinate 24,277 downwards.
ACATACCTAACTAAAGCCTCACCCAGCCCAGGTAGAAAAAAAAGAGGTGCGAGTACCAGGCGCCGCAAATGTATAAAGTAAATGTGCAAATCACTCACACACATAGAAAACATACTATTCGTTCAAATGTTAATTGTTAATTTGTATTTGATTTGTATTTTGATCATAATATCAAGAATTTATATTGTTGTAGATCAAAATGCTGCCTGATGATTCCAGAAAGATCCCTCCCCGGAAGATGTTTACACCCCGCTGCCTCAAAAAAGCACATAACATATTAACAGATCCATCCCACCCCGGACATTATCTGTTTGAATTGCTGCCCTTGGGCAGACGTTTCAGGACAATTAAAACCCGAACAAATAGATTAAAATACAGCTTTTATCCAAAAGCCGTAACGGCATTAAACAACTCCTGAATATGCAATACTAAGAAATGAATCGAGCAGTGACATGTCGTGTATGTGTGGTATCGTGTTTTATTTCCATGGCTACTTTTAAATATGCTGTTTTTATAGTTATTGTTTTAGTTATTGTTGTTTTATAGTTATATTTATACACCTACTTTGCACTTTATACATTTTGCACTGATTGGACTGCATTCAATTCAATTTCGTTGTACATGTATAAAGATTTCAATTCAATTCCTGCGGCCACTGACCACACACCACCTGATTGTCCATGTCGTTGTACACCTGGTGATGCTGCAGATTTGGATTCTGTGTAAGGACTCTGGTCAGAGGTTCCTCTCTAGGTTTCTTCCTAATATTGGACCTCAGGTGTAACTTTGAAGGATGGAGGCAGGACAAAATCGCAGGGAGAACGGAGCACGTTTAAAAACTGAACAAACTAAAGAAACAGAAAATGGGATTGACAGGGAACGACTGGAACAAAAGGAAACACAGAACGAAACAACGTTACTTTTGGAGTAAACCAAAACATAGACCGACCGGATACAATGAGGAAGCAGGATCTTAAATAAGGTCCATTATGAGGGAAAACATGGTCCGTGATGAAGTGAGGGAGAGAGGGCATTGGATTCACTGGCACAGCTAGCTGCTGTGCCAGGACGTGACAGTATCCCCCCCAGCCCCAAATGTGCGACATAAGAAAAACATAATCCGGAATGGGGGGGAGGGGGCTGGGCAAAACCAAAGGCGGCAGCCGCCAAGCAGGTGCATCGTCGAAGCCCATGGAGCCGCAGGAAACAGGCTCCGTGAACGACCTGAACAGCCGACACAAACAAAAACCAGAAGGGGCTGAGGCTTCGCACCAGGACCGACGACTGGGCAGTGGAAACGATGCAGGCACTTCTGGGGCGCTCTTCTCTTCGGCAGCTGCTGGGGCCTATGGTCTTCCTCGTACTCCCGGATCTGCCTCGATGGGGGTCCTGTGCTAGAGCCGGTAACCTGAAGTCCGCAGACAGCCCTCACCCAGGGTTGGCTCCAAGGGCAATGCTCCCCCAAATGGAATGCTGTGCACCCCCAGAATTATTTTTCATATAAAGTTGAAAATGTGGAAACAATTTTTCCGAACGTGTTCATATGATGACACTAAAAATTACACATTTAATAATAAATTGTTATAAAATGCATAATTACCAACTTGTCAATTATATGAGATTAGTTGGTTTATAACTGATATGAAGGGGGCAGAACTGTGAAAGTTTCAATCATGCGCACTGCTCAATGATGTGATAATTACCCGTAACTCGCCAACTAGCTATTTTACTTTCTAAAAGAGAGACTAACATGCTTAATAATAATTCTGTAGCTAGCTCAGTGCCAGCTAGCTGTACTACAGTTGGTCAGACTGAAGCTGTCACCCATCCCCACCCCTAGATGCTCCTGTCCTGTAACAGCTGCCCCAGGCCCCAGATGATCTTGGGATTAACAAACCAATGCAAGGTTTTTTAAAGCAATACCCCAAACCGTGTATCAAGGTAAAAAGCGCTCATTTGTAAGTGGATGGTATAATAACCAAGATTGGTTTGAGTACAGGGTCAAGGCAGACACAGCTTAATGCTTTCCTTGCAGCCACTTCAATAATATGGCGCGGAGAGAAGTGGACTCGACCTTCGTGGTCCGGGGCTACAGTGATTGGAAGCATGCAGATGAAAAGGAGAAGGGGTTTCACAGACATACCCCAAAGAGCATATTACGTGTCAGGCATTGTGGTATGAGCGAGAGAAGTGTGAGAGGCAAGAAAATCTCAAGTCTTGTTGACGCAGTCCAACATCGAAAGAATAGGTATTACATTTCCTCCCTTATTGATGTGATAGGATTTCTGTCTGAGAACCAGTTGCTTTAAGAGGGAAATTGGAGGCTTTTGACATGTGTTATGGACAGTGGTGGACTCAGGCTGTCTGAGGGGCAGGGGTGAATAAAATTAAAGGGCACCAGTTGCATGTGGTTTCCAACAATTGGTTACAGACAGATTATTTCACCTATAATTCACTATATCACAATTCCAGTGGGTCAGAAGTTTACATACACTATGGTCATTGTGCCGTGGACTAATTGACGACATTTGAGTCAATTGGAGGTGTACATTTGGATGTATTTTCAGGCCTACCTTCAAACTCTGTGCCTCTTTGCTTGACATCATGAGAAAATCTAAAGAAATCAGCTATGACCTCAGAAAAGAAATTGTAGTCCTCCACAATTCTGGTTCATCTTTGGGAGCAATTTCCATTTAGGCGGCGGGTGGCAGCATCATGTTGTGGGGGTGCTTTGCTGCAGGAGGGACTGACGCACTTCACAAAATAGATGTGATCATGAGTAAGGAAAATTATGTGGTTATTTTGAAGCAACATCTAAAGACATCAGTCAAGACGTTAAAGTTGCAAATGGGTCTTCCAAATGGATAATGACACCAAGCATACTTCCAAAGTTGTGGCAAAATGCCTTAAGGACAAAAAGTCAAGGTATTGGAGTGGCCATCCCAAAGCCCTGCCCTCAATCCTATAGAACATTTTTGGGCAGAACTGAAAAAGCAAGTGCGAGCAAGGAGGCGTAAAAACCGGACTAGGTTACACCAGTTCTGTCAGGGGGAATAGGCCAAAAATCACCTAAATTACTGTGGGAACCTTGAAGGCTCCCTGAAAAGTTTGACCCAGGTTAAACAATTTAAAGGCAATGCTACCAAATACTAATTGAATGTATGTAGACTTCTGACCCACTGGAAATTGGATGAAATAAAAGCATACAAAAATAATTCTCTCTATTTAATTCTCTCTATCTCTACTATTATTCTGACATTTCACATTCTTAAAATGAAGTGGTAATCCTAACTAACCTGAAACATGGAACTTCTACTAGGATTAAATGTCAAGAATTGTGAACAACTTTAAATGTATGTGGCTATGATATATCTAAACTCCTGACTTCATTTGTATTTTCTGGTGCATAGTCAGGGTAGGTTGATAGTCAGGGTGGTGGAATCAGATTAGATAAAAGTTAAAGATATTACTACACTTTCTGCTTGATTTGAAATGTCTGAAGTCCACAAGTTAGCTTAGAAATGGTTAAGTAAGCTACCTAGCAAAGCATCCTCTAGCATATTGTATAACATGGTATACAGCTTAAACAACAAAACAAACCAGAAAATGCAGTCTACACACATTAGTAATGTATATGTAGTAAGCTGCAATCTTTCATTTGGTTTAAATGTACAACAAATTGCTATGTAACAGTAGTAAATGTAGGGTATATTGTGTCACTTTGGTGATTTATGACACTGGTGGGCGGGGCTTCCAGATTGATTTGACGGGTGGGCAGGACATCCAGTTTGCTGGGTGGGACTTCCGGTGTGACGTATGGACTTCCTGTATGACGTGTGTTAGGGCGGAACTTCCGGAATGACGTATGCATGTCCGGTGACTTTGTGATTTATGATTGCATTGATGTGTCCATGTTTGATGTTTTACAATGACTGATAAGCAGCCCAGACGAGTGTTATAACAGGTGCGATATGTTTGATGTTTAACAATGTGGCCTTAGGGTTCCGGAATGTTAAATTCCCAGGCAATAAATAAGTGTTATATCAGCGGCAAGATGTTTGGTGTTTAACAAAATGGCGCCAGGGTTCAGCAATTCTATAAACCCCCCGGCATTTTATGTTCCGATAAGTGCTACAACAGATGTCCTACAACCAGTAGGTGTTAACCTTTCATGTTTTACAATGTGCGTGTAGCATGGTGTTTTTCCACAAGCACAGAATTACATGTGGGAGACCTGCTTTTTTGTGTAAGATATAAAGAAGTGTTCAGGACTTACGATTTTGGAGAGTTTCAGCCCATTTTTAACTTTAACAAGAAATGGGCCTTAAGATCAGATCTACCCGTAGTAATGGTGCCTTAATAACCACTAGCACAAACTGTAGCATATGCAGGTTGCAAAACATCCCATGTTTCACGGTTTGTAGTCCAACAAAGCACTACAGTAAACAAACATCGCATGAGCAATGCTATTATTTTAAAGGAACAATCAATTCCTGGGCCAACCACACATTATGACTAGGTTGATTGTATCGGGGTTGGGTTTAAAATATTGTTAAAAATAAAAACAATGATTTTGGTACATGTATGTATTAGCAATGGTGATTTTTGTAATAAAAATGGTTGTTTTAAGTCAGCATTAACTTTTAGGTTGCATTATATGGCAAAACGTTACAAAGTTACCAGGAAGGTAGCATATAAATTTGCATGAACAACGGTGAATCGTTGACAGGTCAAGATAAGTTATTTTAGGTAATCAAAACATTTGTAAAGGCGTCTTATGAAATTGTACAACGGGGATCAGCGCCAGATTGTTTTCTTCACTTCGGTAGAAATGTTTAACAGGCAACGATGGTTACAAACTGTAGTATTTGCGAGTTTGAGAATACCTGTCTGTGTTAGTGTGGGCGGATGCTGGCACTTCCGTATAAGATGTGCTGCATTCTCGTAATGACTTGAACCAACTCGTGAAATACGATTTTTGATTGCTGTATTATGGACTTGTGTTTGTTAAATGTTGAAGAGATTAATGGCGAAATGGTGAGTTTGCCGTTAATGGATAAAATTAAATGACGTGATGTCATGGCTGAGCCGTGTTAACTAACGAGAACGGCGTTTCTACCGGACAGGAAGTATCAATATATTTGTCTGTCAAACGTCAACAACTATCTGAACTAGCTAGTTAAGCTTTATACACAATTTTAATCTAATGTGAAGAACGATGACATGTAACTATTGACAAAGTTAAGAGGCGTGACCTGCTGGAGGCGCCCCGGCTGCGATGTGAAGACCATATTAAATCCGCGTCTTCCACAGAAGTCAGCTGCTCTTTCCAGCGCGGAGTATGACGTTTACGTTGTAAGTACAAGTTATTTTATTTGAAGTAATTAATTTGAATTTTGTTGCAATTACAAACACTAACAAACGACACATTTGAACTTTTTAAGAATGTGTAAATCAATTTTACGATTCAGCAATCCATGCGCTTTTATCTGTCATTCATTTTGTCTGTTTAAATCTCTGGTTTAGGTTGAGTGGAATTAAACCCAGCAGTGTTTGGTAAACACATTTTGGGCCTTCAAATCTTGGTAAGTAGACTTTTTACATTATTGTTAATCGGCTTTAATTACCTGTATACGCTTGTTAACCCTCTTTGTATTTATTTCAGACCAAGTGACCAGCATCAGTGTCAGTTGGACTGGGCGGTTGTGATCTTACACAACCTTAACAGATACTTTTTTTGTGTAAGTCTAATTATTCATAGACATTTTCAGTCTTGTACCTAAATGTTATTAACAATTACGACAATATGCATACAGCTGAACCTTTGTATTCTATTTACCAACCAACAGATTGAGGACCCCCGGTGATGATACAGAGTACATCACCATAATGGCTTCAGTTACGGACACCCCACCTTTTGGCTGCACAGCGTCAGGGGTTTTTTGTTTCATTGTTTTCTTTCATGCTTGAAAGCTGAAGGTAATACATATTTTACCGTCAACTCATCAAAACTGTGATGTATGTAAATTTGTGTTTGAGTTAGAATATTTTAACCTGTAAGTGGATCGTTATTTACACGTTAAGCTAGAGAAATGGTGAAAGATAATGCTAACAACAGACCAGACACGGAACAACCAACAACATCTACACATAATCAGCAGACTACACCCCAAAATACAAATGATCCGGCCATTAATACATTACTGTTACACAGGGATGCACACAATAATCCTCAGATGCAAGGTTTGTTAACCGAGCTTAGTAACCCCTGTTTTTCACATGATCTAGTTGACTCTCTTCCGAGCTCTCTGATGCAAATTCATTGCAATGATGGCAATGTTAGAGTTATACAACATAATGCATTTGACAACGTTGAATTACGACAGTTGATAAATTTACAAAATACTGGTGAAGTTGGGGATTTTGGCACATTCTATGCAATCATTATGGCAGGTTTGGATACTTTGATTGTTAGAGCTTCAGACTTTGTACACGGGCCTGGTGATCTTCTGCAGATTGAGTTGATTGGTGAATCTCTGACATACCCCGTACATGTAACCATGAGAGCGGATTAATATAATGAACACACGTTTGGTAATTTACTTGAAAGTGTTATGCAGAGTAATGCTGAGATTATGATTGATGAATCACTAGAGCTGGTGGTACAAATTGTCAACAACCATGAGGGTGGTGCCCTGCAACGTAATGCTCAAACACTGTTGATAGAGCAGATTATCAATAAAATAAGAAGGCTTTTATATGTGGCTGTGAATAATGATTCTACATGTTTTTTTCCGTTTGTTTGATGGGTATGTTGAACCCACAGTACACATATGCTGAGGCCCAGGTTAGTGGTCGTGAGTTACATACGGGAGCTGGTTTAGCGTTAGATGATTGCGTGGCATTCACAGATATTGTTCGGTTTGAAGAAATGACAGGGTGTAAAATTGTTGTCTTTCATCGAACACGGGATGGTCACTTTACCAAGTTTCAAAACAGCGAGGCCACCCACCCTAGAACCATTTTTATGTACTTACACAATAACCATTTCTATGGTATTGTGAATCCAAAGGGTTTTCTGGGTGTGTCATATGTTTGTGAGTGGTGTTATACAGGTTTTAACACCCGTGGCGATCATGGCTGTAAACATAGCTGTAGTGTCTGTCTTCATGAAGACTGTGATACCCAACCCCGTAACACAAAGCAGTGCCCGGACTGTAAGTGGATATGTTTTTCTGACTTTTGTTATAGACAGCATAAACGCTTGAAGCACCACAAAAGTGTGGGTTGTTGGGTTAGCAGGTGTGACCAAAAGAAATACTGTTTCGATTGCGGCCGTCATTACAATGTTAGTATTACCAACTTTAAAGCGCACAAGTGCACTGCTAACATGTGTCCCAATTGTAACGTGGATCTGGCAATTGAAATGAATTATCAGTATTTCATAAAACCCTCTAAGCCCGAGGACCCCAGTGTGCGATACATATTTTATGATTATGAGACAGTTGCCAATCCGGTGAATGGTGTACACACTGCAAATTTTGTGTGCGCAATAAGCTTTGATAACGAGACGTGGTGTTCAGCCGGAGATGGTTGTGTCGCTGCTTTTTTCCAAAAGTTTAGGCAACCGAAATATAATGACTACACATTTATAGCACACAACTCTAAGGGTTTCGATGGTTACATCTTGATGCAGTACCTTGCTAACAATGGTATTGGCACGACACTTATTGCTAATGGTAGCAAGCTTATGATTTTTACAGGCAGCACATTCAATCAGAGATACATTGATAGTCATTGCTTCCTTCCGATGAAGCTGGCGGCCTTGCCACAAGCTATGAGTTTTAAGGTTTCGAAAAAAAGGCCACTTTCCTTACCAGTTTAACATCAAGGAGAATGAGAACTATGTTGGCCCCCATCCAGAACCGCATTACTACGGTATGAATACCATGATGGCTAAAGAAAAAGATACGTTTTTGCAATGGTACGCAACTGTTTCCGCAGACCCCTTTGTCATGCAGGATGAAATAAAGGCTTACTGCGTGAATGATGTGGTCATCTTGAGAGATGGTTGTATGCGCTACAGACTCAAGTTCCTGGAGTGTGGTGGTGTTGACCCATTCCGGTCAATTACGATTGCTTTGGCTTGCATGAAAGTCTTTTGCAACAGATTCCTCACCAAGGACACCATTGCATTGGTCCCCTCAGACAACTACAACTGTTGTCAGAAGACATTCTCAAACAGCTCAATCCAATGGCTTGAATATGTGGCCTCTGATGAGAATATATCAATACAGCACACCCTGAACAGGGGTGAAGTGAAAATCGGTGCCTACTATGTTGATGGATATGTTGAACGCGATGGGGTGTGCACAGTCTATGAATTTCTAGGCTGTTTCTGGCACGGTCACCCAAAGTGTCATTGTTCAGCAAGCACCAATCCGGTGACAAAGATTCAGTACAGGGCTGATGCACCAACAATGGCTGACAAAGCTTGAGGCTTTAAAAGAACAACACAACGTACGTGTTCAATACATATGGGAGTGTGATTGAAATCAGCTTAAAAACAAATCTGCAGATGTCAAAGCTTTCTTGAAGACCTTTGATGCTCCAGAGTGCCTTGACCCTCAGGATGCTTTTTTTGGCAGTCGTACCAACGCAATTCATTTGAAGTTCACGGATCGAGAAGGGGAGACTATTCAGTATAACAATGTTTGTAATCTTTACCCATTCTGCAACAAGACAAAGACTTATCCGATTGGGCATCCAGACATAATCTTTTGAGATTTCAAACCGCTAGACACCTACTTTGGTATTGTTAAGGCTACGGTGTGTCCACCGAAAGGCCTTTATCACCCCGTTTTACCGCACAGGGTCGGCGGTAAGCTGTTCTTTCCCTTGTGTAGGTTATGAGCAGAGTCTGAAAACCAGGTAACTGATTGTTCACATACTGATTCAGAAAGATCTTTAACATGTATCCGGGTTCCTATTGAGCTGGTTAAGGCTGTTGAGAAAGGTTATCGCATTGTGAAAATATTCGAAGTCTGGGATTTCACCAGGACATCAGATAATCTTTTTTCAGATTACATGAGAACATTCCTGAAGCACAAGCAGGAAGCTAGCGGCTTCCCGTCATCTGTGGTTGACGATGATGCTAAAGACCAGTATATCCGTGAATATCATGAAAAGGAGGGTGTGCAGCTTGACAAGGAAAACGTTGTAAACAGTGCTAGGCGATCTTTGGCTAAATTGGCAGTGAATAGTCTTTGGGGTAAGATGGGTGAGCGGTCTAACCTTATGAACACAATGCTAATTACAGATCCGGAGGAGTTTAGCCACTACCTTTTTTCAAGTGAAATAGAAGTTGGTTATTTCTCTTTCATCTCAGACACAGTTGCGATGGTACAGTGGCGTTACACAAAACAGACCCCAATCAAACCACGTAACGGCAACATTTTTATTGCCGCGTTCACAACCGCTTATGCTAGACTCGAGTTGTATTCACTCTTGGAGAAGTTGGATAGACGTGTACTCTACACAGACACTGATTCAGTGATCTTTGTCACACGCCACGGGGATTGGGTACCCCCACTGGGGCCATACTTGGGTGACTTGACCGATGAGTTACCAGATGGTGATAGCATCGCTCAATTTGTTAGTGGTAGGCCAAAGACATACGGTTACAAAACCGTTAAAGGTCTGACCTGTCTCAAAGCAAAAGGCATTACACTCAACAGCTACAACACAACCATTGTTAACTTGGAGACGCTAACACGACTGGTTGATAACTTTGTACGGGTCGAGGGTGGTGATGATGATCACGTCCTTGCTAATGCAGACACAATTGCGAGAGATAAAAGAACATTCACACTGAAAAACCGAGTAGTGTCTAAGCGTTTCAGAGTTGTGTGCAACAAGCGTGTACTGCTCCCTGATTACAGCACAAGGCCTTACGGGTGCTAAATCACATTCTAGGATGGATAGCGGTTTTGTTTTCAACACCCATTCAGCTGTGTCATTAGTGGCCCCAGTAACTCGGGTAAAACATATTTTGTGAAGATGTTGTTGGATAATGCTGATGTTGTTTGCTCCAAAGAAATTCAGAATATCGTCTGGGTTTATTCATGTTGGCAACCGCTGTATGACGAAATGTTGAAGGTGAGGGAGATTACTTTTATAGAAGGCCGACCAACATCGCTGTGTGATGACAATCTGCTACCAATTCAGAAAAACAACCTTTTAATTTTTGACGATTTAATGAAAAGTGCATCAGAGAGTTTGGAGATGGAGTTTTCACACAATATTCACACCACCGTAACCTGAGTGCAATTTACCTTGTCCAAAACATGTTTGTTAAAGGCAAATCTAGTAGAAGTATTAACTTGAACACAAACTACCTCATCTTGTTTAAAAAACCCCGTGACAATCAGCAGATTAGTATTTTAGGCAGACAGATATACCCCGGTCTTTCTTGATTCTTCATGGAGAGTTTCAAAGACGCAACACATCCGCTTTTTGGTTATTTACTTATTGACTTTAAAGCTACAACACCAGAAGACTACCGTCTGAGAACGGGGTTATTTTCAGGGTATTGGCCTGTCGTGTACGTTCCTAAGAAAGTTTGATCATGTCTAAACGCATTCGTAGAAATCTACCACTTTTGAAGATGTTATTTAAGGCACCGGCAAGTCAACGAAAAGTTATTTTAGAATCAGCGTCCACCGACCTCATTCTATCACTCTGTGAAATAGCTCTTAATCTAAGGCGTGGAAATATACCCTTAACAGAATCGAAGCTCCGAAAAGTAAAAAGCCAAAATTATATACATGTCTAGAAAGAACACTTCAGACGCAAAGAAAAGAAAACCTCCAGATTGGTTGATGGTTTTTCTACTACCATTACTAAGCGTTGCAGTTACATTCCTAACCAGTCTAATTGCATCGAGACATGGTTAAACAACATGGATCATGCTCAGAAAATGTTTCTGGTGCCACAACATCAGTTAGAAAAATTGCGAGAATCCAAAACCACTAGCACCGATGTAAGACAATCTGTTGAAAATGATTTGGACTCGTCGATTCTCAATATACTGTTGAAGCCTGATATGGATTTACATGAGAAAGCTAAAAGATACTCTGCCATTTTACAAAGATTTTTGACTGTTGTGAGAAAGGGGGATCTTGACGCATACATTGACTTTAAGTCTACCCGGGTCTGAGACTGGGCCTGATGTAGTAAACATAACTGAGACTAAGCAAACTGTTGACAGAAATGTTAACCTTGTTGATGAAATTTTGGATAATGTGCCTGCGAAGCGTGGGAATAATGTTGAATATATTCTTAATAGAATGCACAGGTCTAAAGATTTGACTTCATGGACTTCAAATGGTGAATTCATTTTCAAAGTAGAGATAATCAAGTGTTCACACCTGTTGGATCTGGTTAAAAGTGACAGCAACCAATAAAATTGCTGATGCTAGAAGGCCATTGGGTTGGGGGTTGTTTTTAGAGGCCATGGCATGTCTCAACATGCCTTTTACAACTATTCAAAATGAGCTTGTAAGGCATAAAATCAATTTGTATAAACAAATATCTGGTGACACAATGGATGATTTAGCCACACCCCCAGCAACTGGTCATCAACCAACCAAAGCTTTCTTTGTACACCCTACCACGGACCCCACAAAATGGCTTCCATTTTAATGTGTTTTTATTTTATGCTTTTTTATCATTTGTGATTCATTGTCAAAGTGTATGTTTTACCTTGAATAATTGTTGCATGAAAAATACTATGTAAACATTGATGTGGTTTTAAGAATGGTTTAATTTTGAATAATAAAGCTGACATACACATGATTTACTTTTCTATTTCTTCAACAACCATGACACAAATTAAACGATTCACAAGATTGAGCATGTTGTATGCAATTAAACATTTGTTTATCACGCTTACTCTGTTACATCTTAGCTACAAACTTCGAGACTAGCGCATCATTTTCTCGTAAATCATCAACATAAAAAGACATAGCGTCTTTATAACTCAGACCTCTTGTCATTAGAAAGAGAAAGAACACACAATGTTGTCCACACGTGGTTGAAATCATGTCCTGGACTTGTTTTGAACTGTATTCCACAGTCTCACAGGTTTGCAGAAAGGCACTGATTGACTTGGGAAAATATGTAAAATCTGGGGGTTTTTCAAAACTGTCATAAAACCTTCCAATGCCATCGTCTGTTAGGTAAATAGCTAGCCAGTGCTCGGGTGTGTGTTAGCAATCATCATTGATGCAACATCTTGGACTGATCCACTAGGTAGTTGGTCGCATGCCAGCACACCATAGAAATGAGTCCTAGATGAAAATTGGTTCACCACACCGATCAACTCTGCGGTATTCATTTCCATACCGTTTTCCTAATAGTAGTCAACCATGACTTTTTGCCGGTTTGACACTTCGATAATTGAGTCAAAAATCTAATAAACAACCAAATTAATTGTGTGGGGTAGTGTTTGTCTGAACTTCATCTCAAGTCGTACATTCCCTGACTTGATCAAGGATAGGTGCTGACCACATTCCTCATCCGGCGCGCAGTTGAATGCATAAAGGGCATAGCCGTGTAAGAAGTCTGACCTGTCAATAGCCAAGGCTTGGTCCTTTAGGTGTTTTCCTGAAGCTAAGGCCAATTGGTAAAATTCATACACTGCTGACCCTGTTGTGTAATTTGGTTGGAATGGTTTGCTAGGAAATTGCTGACTGTCTACATACATAGCCATAAACTCCAAATTATAATGTTTGAAATTAAATGGATTTTTTGTTTAACTTCCTGTAAAACTGTCATTGTCCACCAATCCAACGACAATACATTTTGGTAGAGGTCCTAAAAAATAGGTTTTCCTGGTTGCAAACGCGACCCGCCCGCCGGTAAATTAAATGTCTTCTTACACACTCTTTCAGTTGGGTACTTGGCAGTGGTTGAGAGTAGCGCTTGAGCATGTCCAAGTTTCTGGTGAAGTGCTGGTGAAACAGACACTTTCTTGACAAAGTGACACCGATAATATATGCAAACGATAACGCACATCCCCTGCCCCCATAAGACAGAACTCGTCTTTACCGTGGACCATCCTAACCTTTATGTCAACGCCGTTTAACATGAGTTTCTTTTGAAAGAAGATATCGCTATGAACAGGGCCAATCATTTCAAATGTTGTACTATCCGCTGAATAGGCAGCCCTTTTCGTGAGTCCATCGTTCTCGCCTGCAGGGTCCGTAACATCCATGTGACCTGAGGCGTCCTTGTAAAACAAACCAGCTGAAAACTGTCTTTAATGTATCACATCCATAATTCAGAATGCTCTCTATAATGGCTCTGTAGGGGTATGTGTTGCTACTCTGGCTAATTAAACGGTCACCCAAGGAGACATCCTCTTGTGAAAATAGGGTGGCTATCGGGTAGTTGAAAACCCCAACACATGCTCCGGCATCAATATTAGTTCCGTCCGGTTTAGTGACTTTTACTCGTAGGTACAACAATGTATTGTTTAGATCAACGTAGTCTTCACCATTTCCTGCAATAAAGAACTCCAAAGGGGCTTCGTGTGATATTGCTGATAGGGTCAGGATTTAAATGTATGTATTTTTCTCAATAGATGTCTGTGTGCAAGGAACTGTGAATAAATCCAACTCTGTTTTCATACATTCACCAGACATACGGTGTTGAAGTGCCATCTTCCTAAAATATGTTCTTAATCAACTTTGCGGTGTTCCCTTTGAGTGTCCTACGAGCTGTATGCCTTCTTTTAACCGTGGCTCTTGTTTTTGTCTCATTCTTGCGTTTTTACTCTTTGGTAGGCTCCTCCTACCAGGTGGTCTCTTTCTAACACCTCAAGTCATAACCATCAATCCTGACCCATCCTGCTGTTTTGTTTGTTGTGACATAACACTGCTGACAACATCGCCAACTATATTCCACGCTGCATTTTTCAGATGTGGTTTTTCTATTGAGAACCCACGCTTCAGCAAAGGTGTTGCCATCCGGAAAAGCCCTCGGAAAAGGCCCCCTAGACCAGCCACATACATTGCAGCACTACCATGATACCCCGGTAAACCGTTACCGGCCTGTGTTGTGTAGTATTCAACATAACTTTTAGGATCATCGTAGAGTTTCTGAGGCTGCATCTTATCGTCTAAAAGATTGTTTGACGGGTCAGAAGTGTAATTTTGTAATCACCTTCCCCACTACAAATGAAACCAGCTGATTCTGATCAGATTTTACTTCAATACAGATCTCATCAAACTGACTCTTACTAAGAGGTACGTAGTGTGGCTACCACCGAATGCCTGGTTTTAAGCCTAATATCTGTTCCAGTTTTGCACTAAATTTCAAACTAAAATGGGGCTCGCGTTTTAGAAACATTCTATTTTTAAATTCATCATATCCCGCCCATACACCATGTGGTTTTATGTAAATGTTGATCTCTGCCACTAGTTTTCCTATGCCGTTGTAACAACCGGTGAGGAGTTCATACTTCCAAGTTGTGTCGTGTTTTGAGTCATGTAGTTCAAATGCGTTTTCACCCCATGTAAAAGTCTTCCACGTATGCGGGTATTGGAATTCTATCAAAGATACTTCCCAATCACCTTTCAAATCTATATCTTTGGCAAATTTTGTGGTATAGCTTGAACTCGAATTGTTTGGATCGACATGTCTCGACGAGATACTGGGTAGCGTTATGTAGAAACCACCGTCACCCATGCTGATCGCAGTCAATGTAAATGACGTGATCCTGAAAATCCTGGAGTTTTATCCAGTTTCTAGGTCAAGGACTTGTTCCGATGGTATCCAGCAGTTGAATTTCTCAGACCAACCAAGCCATTTCACAAGACTCATTTTCTTCCCTTTCTGTACTTTCTCATCCAGAACTGCTTCCACTTTAAAACTTTTATCCTTAGCCACGATTATTTTCAGTATTTCCTGTTCTTAAAAGGTCCCAATTATCACATCACCATCGTAATCTTTTATTCTATATACAAGAGGTACCCGCAGAATGCATTCTGTTATTGTAAAATATTCATGTGTGTACCCTTTTTCATAGCCTTTTGTAAATGCTCCTCTCAACTTTGCGAATCTCACAGTATCCCCAACCCGGAACTTGTAACTTTGATTACCATTTCTCATTATTGGTGTACCATACAGGTTCTTGAGAACTAGTCTAACATTTTCTTCACAAAGGTCAGCAGGCTTCATCTTAATAGACCGATGGTAGCTATGGTTGTATCCATGAACTAAATCTTGAATAACCTCAACATAGCGATGAGTGTTGGCAGCTGTGAGAAACCTCCACATTTGTGATTTAATTGTTTTATTAAATCTCTCAATGATACTCGCTTTGACATCATTTCCTGGAGCAAAATGTTTTATGTTGTACTTCTTCAAAATGTGAATTAAAAAACTCCTTCCCCTTGTCCGTTTAGACTTTTTGTGGTGTTCTACCTTCTTTTAATGTCTTCAAATTCTCGCTTTACCTCGATAGCACCTTTATTTCTCAGCACACAAATCCATGCGTATTTGCTTAAAAATACATCTATGCATGTTAACATAAATTTCATGTTATCGTTTTCCACACTATAAGCACTCATATCAACCAAATCCATCTGAAATTGTGAATTTATATCATGAACAATAACTCTATTTCTTTGAAAATGTATAGCTACAGGCCTGTGTAGCGTGTATGTATCCTGGGTGAGTAGCCAGTCATCTGCCTCGCCATTTTTAAGGATCTCCCCGGTTTTCTCCAAGGACACTCTTTTCAAACCCTCTCTACCCACATAAGCACCAGGGTTTGCTGGGTTGTAGTAAATACTTTTCATAATCTGTTCAGACATCGTAGAGCATTCGGGCAATAATGAGAAGTAATACATGTTTAACATCATTTTTTTTGAGTTTTCGAAATTACACATCATCCAAGAAATTCAGAAAAGTTACGCAAACATTCAGATTTCTGCTGATTAGAAAATTTGTAAACATTTTAGAAATACAATCTACATCCACAGCATCATTACTCAACAATTCTATCACACAAACATCTGTTACATACATAAACAAACATAACAGGTGCCCAATTTTAAAGTCTTTGTAGTCAACATTTGAAAATGTTAGAAGTTTATACATGGAGTTGTTTAGAGCTGTTGATTCAACACCGTTTGACAACAATTGCAGCCAATCTTCAGGTGTGTTCCTGATCGTTTCCATATGGTTGTTCAGATTATTAAAACACTTTATACTGACATGGTCTCGGTTATTAAAAGATCTACAACCATCAATACTGCTCTTGATAGCTTTGTGTATCAACTGTTTAATCACTAAACCCACATCGAATTTGTTTATATACATGTAAACACGACAACTGAAGTTACCCATCCTTAGACAGCAGACTCTTTGCTTTTGTCGCACCAAGACGCTACTGCATCGCATACTGCATCCTCATTACATTTATCCATATATTCATCCCCGTTCTCACTCAGTCTCTGTGTGATGTTTGGCTCCATCTTGAGCTCATGCAGAAAGTCCTCAATGGCCACGTGAACATCGGTCAGCGGTGCATGAAACCCCAATGCGTTCAAAGCCTTGACCAACACATGTTTCAGTCGCGGTGTTAAAACTGTCTCCACGATGTCATCATAATGGGTCTCAAAAAAATAATCAGGCGGATCGAGACAAGAATGTCTTCTCTGGCTCGGGTGGTCCATTTCACATCCGATGCACGCTGTGTGGAGAATAGCCACAACAACGTTGTCCAGAATCAAACCCAATGTTGCTTTGATGATCTTTAAAACTTGTGGTGCAAGGCATTTGTCCATTTTGTGATAACTCTTGTCAGCATTTGAAAGGTACGACAGATTAAGAGGTCCTAGCTGATCACCAAACCGGTCAAGCCAATTATAGTTTCTTGTTGTGTATGCCTGCGGAATCGAGCTGTTGGGGCCCGGGGTACCGTAGAAGTCTACAGCATTGTCAGCCATGGCATCACACAGCAAGGCCTCAACCTTGTGGAGTTCAAGCTTCGGTTGGTTGTAATCTTGAGACATGTTTCGTAAATTCTTCCGACTGCTTGATAGTCACAGGCGGTATGTCTGTTTTTATGCTGTGTTGAGGACTGTGTTAGCTTAAGGCGGGGCTTTCAGGGTCTTACGTCAGTCGAACAGTCCTTAGTCGCAGTCACACTCTAACCCGCTGACATTTTCCGGAAATAGTTCCAATCATACTGTTTCATCCCCTCGAGTACTTTAAACAGTACATCTACCATATTATGTGTAGCCTGTTTTGGGCCCAAATAAAAAACTTTTCGAAAGGTGTTCCTTAAACTGGCATTAAAGACCATTTGATTGGTCACACCAGCCTTAAACTCTTGGCCATCGGGTAATTCATAAAATGCAACCTCCGGTATCTCTGGGTTGAAAATGTATCCACCGATCCGACAATCGTCCAACTTCCATTCCCGTGCCAAGATATCCTAGTGTAGTTGATGGATTTGGGTTAGACTCTGCATCGGTTTCTTCGGGGCTGTCATGTTGATTGTTTCTCTGATGTCCATTTGTAATGTCTTGCCGACTCGCTGAGGTGCGGTTAAGCTGTTAGCTTTCAATGGTGTTTCATCCAAAACGCTGATCGTTGCACAAGCCACCATGGTTTGTAATGTGTAGGTAAGTTTACTCAGGCAAGACTGAATGACCATCACCGGGGTCTGTGTGGTTTAAATACATGACCACGCCAATCAGCCCATAAAACATGAAAGGTTAACAACCACTGGTTGTAGGACATCTGTTGTACCACTTGTCAGAACATAAAATGGGGTTATAGAATTGCTGAACCCTGGCGCCCTTTTGTTAAACACCAAACATTTTGCCACTGATATAACACTTATTTATTGCCTGGGAATTTAACATTCCGGAACCCTAAGACACCATTGTTAATCATCAAACATATCGCACCTGTTATAACACTCATCCGGGGTGCTTATCAGTTGTTGTAAAACATCAAACATGAACACATCAATGCAATAATAAATCACAAAGTCACCGGACATGCATACGTCATTCCAGAAGTCCAGCCCTAACACACGTCAAACAGGAAGTTCATACGTCACACCGGAAGTCCCACCCTGCAAATCGGATGTCCCACCCACCTGTCAAATCAATCTGGAAGCCCCGCCCACCAGGGTCATAAATCACCAAAGTGACACAATATACCCTACATTTACTACTTGTTACCAACCTCACACAATGTAGTGGGATGTGAAGGTTACTGCTCAGACTGCACTAAACCCACTGACAACTGAATATTCTAAAGGGGGTGTGGCTGAGTGTGTGTGTGTCTGTGTGTGTGTGAGGATTGTACCAAAAATAAAGGGGTACTCCACCCAAGAGATGATTTCCACTCTCTTTTGGAACCAATAAACTCATCCAGACAGTTTTTACATTTTTTCTTCTTTCTACAGATACGTTTAACTTCTCCATGCTAACTTTTTTACTTTTTAACTTAACTACATGCTAACGATTCTAAAAACTGTCTGGATGAGTTTATTGGCTCCAAACAGAAATGAAATTGAGATAGAATCAGGCTGTCACTAAACTGTTTTTCAAAGGATATATATCCACCATAGAGGCATCCCATGAGGGCACATTGTCTTGAATTTTGGAGCACCTAGAGGCCAACACATTTTCTAGCATGTAGGGCAGCCTACATGGCACTGCATCACATCATCTCTGAGGGAAGGGCAGCCAATATGACACTTAATCACATTTCCTCACACATAGGGGCACCCAGCAGGACATTGCATCACATTTTCTCCACTGGAAGGCACCCATTAGTGCACTGCATCATATTTTCTCCACTGGAAGGGCAACCAGAGGGAACTTCATCACGTTTTTTTGCACATATGGGCACCTTGGAGGGCATTCAACCACATTCCCTAACACATAGGGGCACCCTAGAGGGCAGTGCATCATAATTTCTCCATTAGAAGGGCACTTATTAGGGCACTGCATCACGTTTTCTCCCACATTGGGACACCCTAGAGGGCACTTTATCACTTTTTCTTGCACACGGGGCCACCCTAGAGAGCACTTTATCATGTTTTATCTACCATAGGGGCATCCAAGTGGGCACATTTGCAGTGTTTTTCTCTGACATGGGGGCAGCAAGGGTGGCGACCCCCCCCCCCTCCCAAGTCCACCAGTGGTTATGGAAGTTCCTTAACTGATGTAATTTGTTTTACAAATGTGTAAAGGAATTACTTGTTTAAGTATTGAGTTCATTAAATGGTAATGAGACCCTGTAAATAACAAAAAGAAGACTGTTGGTTGTGTTGTAAATGTGGGAAAAGATAAGGTGTTGTGGTAATTGTGAACCTTTTGTCAGAATGGACAAAAGATCAATTAGACGCAGATCAATGAGTTTTAGGACAGGCTAGAGGAACACACGACAGGGGGTAGGAAGGATAAGGAACATATGTTGTTTTTGTAGTACAACCATGCAGATTCTTACCTCCACCCATTCTTGTATAAGTATTAAATGTACTTCCAAATGCTTTAGAGATTCTTCACTGTTACTTCGTGAGTGTGTACTCACTCCTTGCAAGAAAGAAACTGCTAATTGTGCAATAGAGTTTTCCTCTGTCTTACCTACCATTTACAGAAACTGTATGGACTTTTGAATTGCCATCATACAGTACATGTCTGAGGGAGGCAGTGGTCTTTTCCTCTCACTACTAGACTACACAGTTAAGAAGGATGGCAGAAAATATTGAAGTCTATCCTGTGAAATGCTACATATAAGTCACAGCATACAGAATGCACTCATTGGTATACTCAGCAGTGTGGTGACGGAAGCAATAGTGAATTAAATAGGCGATTTTTGGTATACCACCAAAGTTGATGGCACCCGGGACCCGACAGGCTGCAAAAACATGTCTATTGTAATTAGTTTTTTATCTGAAGAAAACCAGGCAACAGAGTGCCTTCTTACTTTAGCAACTGCTGATGCAGGAGATGCTAAAACACTGACAGACACCATAATAGTAGGACTTACCAAAACTGGCCTGCACACCTGCAAGATTTTAAGCCAAGTTGATGACGGAGCCTCGCATGTCTGAAAGGCATGGTGGAGTAACATTTACAAGAAAAACTAAAAATACCGTATGTGCACTGTTTAAATCATCAGCTACATTTAGTCGTTGTAGATGCAATGTCACCTGAAGAATCAATCATGGATTTGTTTCAATGTTCGTGGTGCTTGCTAGAAATTCTGTAAAAAAACCCACTATCGCTGTTCATTACAAGGGCATGCGACCCAAATGCTTGCTTGATCGGCGCTGGACAGGCCATCTCGCCACCGTTTCAGTAATTCTTTAATTTTAGATTCAGTAATTCTATCTTTAGAGGACATCACATAACTACTGACAGAGTTGTAATCTGTGTGGGCCCATGGAGCCAAGGTTAGGATGGAGGCAGCCAGGCTGCTGCAGGAGGTGTTCAAGCCAAGCTTCATTTTTATTGAAGCTTGCACACATCATGCACAAAGAGCTTTTCTACTGGACCCACCAAACAAGCTTCTACAGGGAGAAGACACTGATCTGCTTACATGATTAGGTGTTGTGGGTAGTGCAATCGAATGTGTTCGTAAGCTACGCAGCGAGAAGATGTTTAATGATTTGTGGAATACTGTCACTGCTGCCAACACAACGCTGACACCTGTACCCTGAAAACGAAGACGCACACTAAATAAGAACATGGACCAGTATGTGGTTGAGGAGACAATCGGACAGGCAATCTATCCAACTATCCACCACCCAGTTTAGACACTGTTACACCAATCTACCCTATTAGTTAATTCGTCAATTCACAATTTTTAGAATTTAGACCATTAACAAGTATCAGGCTTGGTTTCTAAAACACAAATACTATCTCAGTTATGATTGGTAAACATGAACAAATAAAAACGTTATTATTCAGCCAAACCCAATTTAGCATCTAAAATAAAATATTTAATTTTATTGTGGGGAGTAAACTCGCTTTGGCTGTTTTCACCCTCTTTTATAGACAATGTTATGTAATGACTTCATATTCAGTCCTTATGGGACACTGTGTTTTTCTTAACATTAATAGATTACTGCTAATGTGTATCCCTAGCGTTCTACCACTTATCCTTTCCAGACAAGGAGAGAGAAAACTATATTTTAACCTTTTGTAAGAAAACCATTAGATTATATTTTATCAGATTAGAAAATTACCACTGTATAAATTTTAAATGTATCATTCGGTTTAGATATCCCAACGTGTACTAGCTAACAGCTCAACATGCAGTAGGCCTGGGGGGGCCCTTACTGAAAATAAACATTCTGGAGGCATGTGGTTTACATCAAACATAACAAAAAACATAAAAACAGACTATGTCTTGAAAGCCTATTAAAACACTACTTTATTTACCATTAAAGAGTTTTTCAAATAAATATTTAATATATCACTGTTTTGAAGTTTTAAAACATTAAAACTTCAAATCAGTGATTCCAAAAGCTCATGTCAGTTTTTAATATCATCCATCTTCAGAATCAGAAAGAGTTTTATTGCCAAGAAAGTTTCACAACAAACAAGGAATTTGTTCTGGCTTCATTGGTGCAGCAATTTTTTACAAAATAAATAAAAACAAATAAGAATAGTGGACTGAGCATAAAAACTGTAGACTGAGGGAGAGGGCTTGCGGGAGGGCTGTGGGGTTTCTCCTGAAGTCCACTGTAATCTCCAATGTCTCTCTTGGCAAGGGTTGGGGATTAATACAGTACACCATTTTAGGCATTATTTGGACAACACTGAACTGCAGAAAGTAGTATATTGCTATCATAATGCCAAGAAAAAGGCAATTAACAAAGACAGACAAACCATTATAACCCTTAGAAGTGTAGGTCTTTCCTTTTGAGACATTGCAAAGAAAGCCAATGTGTCAGTGAGTACAGTTTCATACACCATCAAAAGGGTCTTGGAAACTGAAAGGAAACTCAAACAAGAAGAGGTCTGGCAGACCCAAAGCCACAACAGAATCAGAGTCTACAGCTTGGGTGATGGCGGCTCACATGCCAACAGTTTCATGTGCAGCTTAACACTGGTTGAAGTAAGTAAGTCTCAGTATCAACTGTGAAGAGAAGACTTCGAGCTGCACGTTTGACAGGTTGAGTGGCAGTAAGAAATTCATTGCTAAGATGGCAAAAGAAGAAAAAGAGCCTTGCCTGGGCCATGAAGCACCACCAGTAGACTACTGAAGGTCTTATTGACCAATGAATCAAAATTAAATTGAAAATTGATATCTTTGGTTCATCAGGGTTTTTGTTCACTGTCATGTAGGCGAAAGGATGGTTGCTCAGTGTGTGGCACCAACTGGTAAACACAGAGGAGGAATTGTGATGGTCCCGGGTTCTTTTGCTGGATCCATAGTCGGCAACTTGCACAGAGCAAATGGCACCCTGAAACAAAATGACTACCAAAGCATTTTGCACCGCCATGCTATACCATCTGGTGTATGCTTAGTTGGTCAGGGATTGATCTTACAGCAAGATAATGACCCAAAACATACCTCCAGTCTATGTCAGAACTACCTTGGAAGAAAAGAACAAGACGATGGTCTTCAAAACATGAAATGGCCAGGACAGTGCAGACTTAAAGGGATAGTTCGTCCAAAAATCATATTTTGTGACAGTCCCCTTACCCAGGGTAGGTCCTTCAGGCACATAGTCTTTTTTTTTTTTTAAAACAATCCATTATTAATTTTTGTCTCAGTCAGTAATTTGCATTCTTAGCATTGTACAAATTCATGAATGGAAAATGTACATACAGTACCCCTATCGCAAAGCTGCATTGCAAGAATGCTAGAATGCAAGTTATCTATTTCGTCTTTGATATTCACCTTGGACAGTCAAACTTTATTTGCTTGAGAGAGAAAGGAATATAAATTCTTAGGGAGTTTTTCCTAGCCACTGAAATTCAACACTACTGTTGTTTGCTCCTTGGGGTTTTAAGGCCGGGTGTTTTGTAAAAGCACTTTGTGACAACTGCTGATGTAAAAAGGGCTTTATAAATAAATTTGATTGATTGATTGATAAATATATACATTATATCTGACTCTGAATATGAGCAAGAAGAACATTTTTCGGGGGATAAAGCATTACTTGTTCTAACCATAATACACAGATTGGAGAGCAGCTAAAGGGGGGCAATGGTGAACACGTTAACAGTCTGTTCAAACAATGCTTTTATACTGACAGAGGTTTTGTAAGTAATCAACAAAAGTTGGGACACCTGTAGGAATTTTTACCATCCACTTTTAGGGCTGAATTTACTTCCTTATTTTTCAGTTAAATTTTTTTTAACATCTCACAGTTTACCACTAACCTTTGTATCCCTTCAGGTTATTCTCTGGACTTGAACCCCTTAAATTTCAATAAAAACTAGAAAAATAGGGGTGTTCTAAAACCTTTGATCAGTAGTGTATGTATAAAAGGTTCTTTGTTAATATACTGTAACTACACGTAACACCTAAAATGTTCGTATATTCCTATGCATTCTAACCACATACAGTGCCTTGCGAAAGTATTCGGCCCCCTTGAACTTTTCGACCTTTTGCCACATTTCAGGCTTCAAACATAAAGATATAAAACTGTAATTTTTTGTGAAGAATCAACAACAAGTGGGACACAATCATGAAGTGGAAAGAAATTTATTGGATATTTCAAACTTTTTTAACAAATAAAAAACTGAAAAATTGGGCGTGCAAAATTATTCAGCCCCCTTAAGTTAATACTTTGTAGCGCCACCTTTTGCTGCGATTACAGCTGTAAGTCGCTTGGGGTATGTCTCTATCAGTTTTGCACATCGAGACTGAAATTTTTGCCCATTCCTCCTTGCAAAACAGCTCGAGCTCAGTGAGGTTGGATGGAGAGCGTTTGTGAACAGCAGTTTTCAGTTCTTTCCACAGATTCTCGATTGGATTCAGGTCTGGACTTTAACTTGGCCACCTGGATATGACTTTGACATATAACACCTGGATATGTTTATTTGTGAACCATTCCATTGTAGATTTTGCTTTATGTTTTGGATCATTGTCTTGTTGGAAGACAAATCTCCGTCCCAGTCTCAGGTCTTTTGCAGACTCCATCAGGTTTTCTTCCAGAATGGTCCTGTATTTGGCTCCATCCATCTTCCCATCAATTTTAACCATCTTCCCTGTCCCTGCT
>JACXGI010008582.1:17084-33430 GCA_016801175.1 Esox masquinongy | reverse complement strand
ACTTTCATGGACAGGATATCGAGGCGTAGTCGGGGTGGGGAGGGGTTGCAGTTCGGTGGGCTGGGGATCTCATCGCTGCTTTTTGCGGATGATGTGGTCCTGATGGCATCATCGGTCTGTGACCTTCAGCACTCACTGGACCGGTTTGCAGCCGAGTGTGACGCGGTTGGGATGAGGATTAGCACCTCAAAATCTGAGGCCATGGTTCTCAGCAGGAAACCGATGGAGTGCCTCCTCCGGGTAGGGAATGAGGCGTTACCCCAAGTAAAGGAGTTCAAGTATCTCGGGGTCTTGTTCGCGAGTGAGGGGACTATGGAGCGGGAGCTTGGCCGGAGATTCGGAGCAGCAGGGGCGGTATTGCATTCGCTTTACCGCACCGTTGTAACGAAAAGAGAGCTGAGCTGGAAGGCAAAGCTCTCGATATACCGGTCAATTTTCGTTCCTACCCTCACCTATGGTCACGAAGGCCTGGTCATGACCGAAAGAACTAGATCGCGAGTACAAGCGGCTGAAATGGGTTTTCTCAGAAGGGTGGCTGGCGTCTCCCTTAGAGATAGGGTGAGAAGCTCAGTAATCCGTGAGGAACTCGGAGTAGAGGCGCTGCTCCTTTGCATCGAAAGGGGCCAGTTGAGGTGGTTCGGGCATCTGGTAAGGATGCCCCCAGGACGTCTCCCTAGGGAGGTGTTCCAGGCACGTCCAGCTGGGAGGAGACCTCGGGGTAGGCCCAGGTCTAGGTGGAGAGATTATATTTCGACACTGGCCTGGGAACGCCTCGGGATCCCCCAGTCAGAGCTGGCAAATGTGGCTCGGGAAAGGGAAGTTTGGGGTCCCCTGCTGGAGCTGCTGCCCCCGTGACCCGATACCGGATAAGCGGATGAAGATGATGATTAATAAAATCACATAAAGAAATATGAGCTGTCAGGTGAAAGTATGCATGCATGGAGTGTAGAGGTGCATGAACGAGCGTAAAATGTGTTGAGTATTAAGAGATGCGCTTAACCAAATGTCATATCTTATGAAATATAAAACAAAAGGTGCTCAAGGGGTGGGGGGGGGGTTCAGGAGGTGGAACTTGGAACCTTTATTCCCTCGTCTGACCTATCACCGGTGCAGCTTGTCTCATTAACGACCAAACACACAAAAATATGCATTTAAAAAAAAGGATCAAAATGTGTTTTATTGTATTAAGTACAGCAAAAACTCCCACATACTGTCCACATCACTTGCAACATCAAAAGGGCTTTATTAAGAACAACGTTTCGGTTTGAGGACATTAACATCAAGAAAAAGCAACAATACCATAAACAGCCAGATAATATTATTTACATATTCTTTTTAATATCCCATGAAAATCGAGTAGGGGCTTAGAAAGCTGACTCCTAAAGGCAAAATGTGAGTTAAAAAAAAATATATATGTATCTGCTTATGAAGAAGCAAATGAAGGAAAATTCAAAACAAGAAACCAGGCAAGCCTAGTTCAGCCGGCCCGCAATAAAAAGTGTCAAAGATGGTTGCCCTCCCAAGACACAGCCTTTCACCCGGATCAACCACGTGAAAGGCTGTGTCTTTAACCACTAAGCCAAAGAGCTATACAATTGCTGGGTGTCGGTATAGCCTCTTATATAATTTTATAATTTTGTCACGCATCAACATCACGCCAGGTTTGAATATTTTGTTAGACACCATTAACCATTGTGTTAAACTGAGTAATGTTTCTTATTAAATTTACCTCCACCACAAATAGCATCTATGAACTGTAAGGCTTTTGCCACTGGACTTTTTAACAGGTTATTAGCCATTCATGAATTACATTGATACAATAACTACTGTACCAATATAGGTGACGATAACAGACTTTTTTGTCAAGTGAAAAGCCGAGAGAATCGTGTAGTTAGCAAAGTTTTTGTCTATCCTGAACAAATCCTAAGACATAATTCGACAATCCACCAGAAATAGTCGCAATGTAACAGTAAACAGTAATTTTAGGCTTCCTATAACGTAGCTACTGAAGGTTGTAGCCAGTAAAGTTTTTGTCTATCCTGAACAAATCCTCTTTTGCCACTGGCTGTTTTGACAGCGAATAAGCCATTCGTGAATGACATTGATAGAGTATCAATATAGGTGAGGATAACTGACTTTTTCCTCAAGTGAAAAGACTGTGA
The DNA here is from genome assembly GCA_016801175.1 of Esox masquinongy. Classification (NCBI taxonomy): domain Eukaryota; kingdom Metazoa; phylum Chordata; class Actinopteri; order Esociformes; family Esocidae; genus Esox; species Esox masquinongy. Next base: position 31,268 of record JACXGI010008582.1, on the reverse strand, counting down.
CGGTCCTGGCCAGACAGGGCTGTTCCGGTCAGTGTTTTCTGTGTGTTCTTGGTTTGTCTTGTCCTTCTTTGGTCCTTCCTGTTCTCAGTTCAGTTAATCGGTTTATTCCTTTCACCTGTGTTTAGCCCTCACCTGTTTCTGTTCACCTTGTAAGTCTGTGTGTTTAGTTCAGGCATTTTCTCCCCGTCCTTGTCGGTCATTTTTGTATGTCGTCAGTGGTGGTTCTTGTTGCGTTCTCCTATCCAGTGTTTCAGTGTAAAGTATAGCCTTTTGTTTCTGTAGTGCACGGCACTCGGTTTTGTTTTCTTCTGTCCTCATTAAAGCTCCTTCTTTGACCCTGCATTTGCCTCCGTCTCCGTGAATCATGACAAAGACGAGAGAATCGTGTAGCCAGCGAAGTGTTTGTCTATCCTGAACTAATCCTAATATCCACCAGAACTGTTATTATTTTAGGCTTCCTAATACATATCTACTGAAGGTTGTAGCAAGCGAAGCTATTGTCTGTCCTGAACAAATCCTAATGCATAATGCTTTTTAACTGTGACAGGAGTGAAACACGGGACCTGTTTTTCTATAGTCCACGCCTCTAACCACTACGCTATTTAACAAGGGTCAGTCACTCACCCACTCACTCACTCTCTCAGTCAGTAAGAGACATTCGCTCTTCTAGGCCGGCTCCGCTTATGCGGTCCGGCAAAAATGAAAAAAGAACACACAAAACTATAGATTATTATAAGATGATGCCTTAAAAGTAATTCTGAACTAGTTACATCTCACAACATCCCATTAAGCAACTCATCATTCAAGCCCTTGGGTGCCGAGGTCTGTAAAGTGAAGATCCAAAAGGATTCATGTCTTTTTAACAACAGGTCTTGATCGCCCCCTCTGCATGGTGGTCTGACTTTTTCAATGCCACAAAAACTTAAAGTTGAAATATCATGTTTAGCATCATTGAAATGTACAGCTACAGGGTAGTCTCAATCATTTTTACGTATTGTACTTTCATGTTCACTTATGCGTTGTTTTAGCTTTCTTGAGGTTTTCCCTATATACACTAACCCACATGGACAACATAACATATACACAACCTGAGTGGAAGCATGTGTGTGGAAGCACACTTTTTATGGGTCAACTTTATTCAGCCTTAGGTCTTCTTCAATGCACCTGTCGATTTGCAGGTGTGCAAAAGCTTAGTACTTTCATGGACAACCAGTGTTGATCGGGTAGAATTCAATGAAGCTGCCAGCTGAGGACATGTATGTACTTAGCCTCTGGTTTGTTGTATATCTGGGCCTTCCACATCTTTTTCTGTCCTTGTTAGAGCCTGTAGTCCTTTGTCTTTGAAGACTGCAGTGTACACCTTTCTATGAAATCTTCAGTTTGTGGGCAATTTCATGCATTGTTTAACCTTCATTCTTCAAATCATTGATTGTCAAGTTTCGGGAGAAAGCTGTTTCTTTTTTGTCATTTTTGACCTAAGACATGCCAGTCTATTGCATGCTGTGGCAACTCAAAAACAAACACAAAGACAATGTTAAGCTTAATTTAACAAACCAAATAGCTTTCAGCTGTGTTTGACATAATGGGGAGGAATTTTCTAGTACCAAATTAGCAATTTAGCATGATTACTCAAGGAAAAGGTATTAGATGGCTGCTGGAAATGGGCCTGGTCTAGATTTGATCAAAAGTGTATTTTTCTAATAGTGATGGTGCTGTTTTTTTCCATCAGTAATGTCTTGACTATACTTTGTTCATTTGAATGCCACTTTGTTGAATAAAAGTACCAGTTTGGGTACAAATTAGGGTTGTAACAATGGTCGCGATGTGTCCCAATGTCCAGTGGTGAGGTTTCCTTGAAAGTAGGGAAGAGTAGAAGAATGTCTCATGCTGGAGCTGTTGCCAGTCAGGGTTCTAACTGTCCTTGACTGTTGATAGTTCCTTTGCGGTTCCTCTTCGTGAAAAGTCACGACATAAACCGGCTTTGGAGTGTTGAGTAATTAAAGACTGTAGTTTTTGCGACTGTCCTAGAATTGGCAACATTCGTAGGAGGTGTAAAGATAACTAGGACTAGGAAAAAGGGGCATTTGGGGCAGTGGATGATGTCACCTGCACCCACAGTGTTGTACCTACAGAGAAAAGATGGATGACTTTTTGTTAGTCAAAATTCCTGGGGAAAAAATAACAATTGGTTTTTAACAGTTGGAATGGGGAGGAATTTCTAAGCCAACACAAAGGAGTCCATAGATACTACACTATTTAAAAAAACTCCATTACATTTCTTTTTTAACAGCTTTGTTCACAAGCATGAAAGCGTAACTTTCAGTTCATAGTTAAACCAGCTTATTTGCCATCAACAAATCAATGTTCTCAACAACTTAGAAGCATGTGAGTACTCCCAGTTTCCCATGATATTGGAGTAAGCAGCAGCCCAGGAGACCCCCACGCGATTTTTGGGGGGGGGGCTATGGGGGCCTTCGGGGGGTGGGACGTGGCGCCCCTGCCACTTCACCCGTGAGGGCTCTTGACAGAGCCCCTGCAGCCACGGGAGGAGGAAGGAGAACCTCTTCCGCCTGGGGACCGGATGCCACCGATGCTGGCACCATGCACCAGGGCTCCTGCATTTCCTAAAGAAATTACGTTATTTTTTTAACTACTTAATTTTTTTTGCTAAGTCGTTCAAAACAGCAACTTTCATTCGTTGTAATGTTGCGTGGATTGAATATTTATGGGACAATCCTGTTTTGTACTACATACAATATTTTATAATTTGAGCAAAATGGCATGGCACACTTGATGCGTTCTCACCTTATGGCAACGTGCCACTATTCAGCCGATTTGTTTTTCCATCATTTTCTTTTTACTACATTGTTCAAACAAGATAATAAGTGGTTCAAACTAGATACTAAGTCGTTCAAACAAGATAAACCAAAATTTGTTTTTTACTGCTTGGGCTTCAGGGCTTCCATAATAGCCCCCTCTGGTGATGCAGCAACCAGGTATAACCTCTTTCTGTCAGGCTAAACAGGAGAAAGTGCTTTCTAGTTACTGATCTGTTATGCACATCCAAATTTTCATGCCAATGCTGAAGACTGGTCAACACATTTAACATAAACAATATTTTTGATAGGTAGCCTATTAAACTGTTACATTGTTTTTTTATTTATTAATTCAATGTCACTCTGGCGAGGGAAGACTCAAAGCTGTCTCATGACCTCCTCCAATTTGAGAGACCTGTGGCCTCCAAAATGAGTAAGTCAACTATTAGAGGGGCAAATCATACTTCTGCTTTGGAAGACTAGGCAAATAAACCAAACATTTCACAAGTTGAGTCTTGTTTGTTTAAAATAGTCTATTGCTGGCAAACTGTGGGTATCTGCAAACACCAAGACTGATGGGCTCAGTGTTTTAGGAGAAGTCTGAGGGAATGATAACACCAAGGCACTCTGAAACTGTTCTGGCCCAAGTTAGGACATTCATTGTGCCTTTTCTTTTACTATTTACTTGTATGTCAACATATATGCGGCAGCAAGCTGATGTGTGAACACCAAATGAATGCTACGTGTGTGTTACCTGTACGTGTTGCTGTCTGAGAGTGAGCTGGTTCTGTTTTCTGCTAAAGATGGAGGTGTAGACATGCAGGAAGGCCATGTACTGGCTGGGAGGGGCTCCATGCTCATTACATTACTTATCAGGAAGGACTGACACAGATCACCCTGACCTGACACTGGGAGGGACAACACACTCATTCAGGACTATCAAGTCGGTCTATCAATCAGCGTTTTGACAGATAATCATTACAGCTGGTATTCTTCATAAAAAATAAATTACCCTGAGTTTTTTTTTTTAATTTTTTTTTACAAAACAATTACTGTAGAGACAGAGAGAGAGGTTAAGCTATTTGGCAGGGGAAGAGAGGGGAGAGATAGAGGGGGAGAAAGAAAAGAGTGAGATCCTGGATAATGGTTGATTTTGTGAGTTTGTGAGTAGTTGATCTATTGATCTGATCCTGCCACATCTACAGAACAAACCCAGCATCACAATAAACAGGGGAGAGGAGATGAGAGAAACGTACAGAAAGGATGGGCCCATACAAGCAGTACAGTCCCAAGACCTAGTACTTCATTTATACATAAAATTGTAGCACATATTACAGTCTGGTCCCAAGAACCAGTCCCTCAACTATAACACACACATTATACACACAAAGTACAGTCACAAGACCTAGTACCTCACCTACAACACACACATTATACACACAAAGTACAGTCACAAGACCTAGTACCTCACCTACAACACACACATTATACACACATAGTACAGTCCAAAGAACTAGTACCTCATCTATAATCATTTGATCAATGCACAATAAAATAAAATGAACAAAACCACTTTTTAGTGCTTCAGTATTCATCTAGGAGTCCATTTGGATAGCAAGGTGACATGTGTAGAAATAATTAAAATCTTACAAGTAAGGTGAAGTTAAAAAAAATGACATCTTTAATTTAAAAACAATGTGGTAAAAATGCACTGCACCCTCAGATGTAGGAGAATATGGCAAAATCATTGGCTGATGACATCAAAAAGAGCTTGAAAATAGATGACGGTTGCCAAGAAATACCGTTGTTCCAGAAGTTTTTTGGCTTTTTTTTTGATGTACTGAAAAAATGGAATGATGTTCTTGATATATACAAAAAATTCCTCAAAGATGTTCTTTAAAGAACTGTGAAGGAGAAAGAAAGTGTTAGAGAGTTGGCTGGACATAAAGTTGAATTGGTTAAGTTAACAAAAGGACTTGAAAAGTTGAAAAAGGAACTGTAAACATTGAAAACAGGAAAAACATTTAAAGACATACAAAGGCCATTGAAAAAGAAACCAGGAGAATGTTACTATTGTGGAATCCGTGGCCATCGGCAGAATGGGTGTCACAAGAAGAGAAATTCAAGATGGACAGACAGTTGGAACGAGACATTCTGCCCACATGCTGAGTGTCATGGTTTAGGACACAGGCGCAGAGTTTTAGGGAATTATCCTTTTAATGTTCTTCTTCATAAACTTGAACAGAAAACAACAAAAGTAGCGGCAAACAGTGAACCAGGTGGCGGCTCCAGCCCCGGACAGGATGCGGCGCCAGGACAGGAGGAGGCTACGCCCTCGGAGCAGGACACGGTGCCAGAGCGAAGGAAGGAAGCTCTGTCCCTGAGGCAAGACAGGGCGCCAGAGCGGAGAAAGGAGGCTCCACCCCCGAAGCAGGGCGGGTGCCGGAGCGGAGGTAGGGGACTCTGCCTCCAAGGCAGGATGGGTTCCGGAGTGGAGGGAGGAGGCGGCAACTGCAGGGGCCCGTCGTCCCACCCCTCCATCACCTGGTCCTGATGCGGCAGGGGCTCGTCCCAGAGCTCCAACGAGTGGGGTGGTAGGAGCCCCTCATCTTCCTCTAGGTCCTCCTGCTCCCCAGACTGCAGGAGCTCTTCAAGAGCCCCCACTGGTCTGGCAGCAGGGGCACCACCTCCTCTCCCTTGCACCGGACCCACAGCCCCCCCCCCCAAAAGAAATTAAGAGACCACTGCACCTTTTCTTTCCTTTCCAAAAAAGTCCTCACTCAAAGGAAGGTTTTGAGTGAGGAAAAGAAGGGTTAAAATTAATAGACCACTGCAAATTGACCGGCCCCATTTCTAGCAGCCATCATTTCAATACTTTTTCCTTGAGTAATCATGCTAAATTGCTAATTTGGTACTAGGAAATTCCTCCCCATTATAGCAAACACAACTGAAAGTTATTTGGTTTGTTAAATTAAGCTTAACATTGTCTTTGTGTTTGTTTTTGAGTTGCCACAGCGGCAATAGACTGGCATGTCTTAAGGTCGATATTAGGTCAAAAATGACAAAAAAGAAACAGCTTTCTCCTGAAACTTGTCAATCAATATTTTGTAGAATGAAGGCTATACAATGTATGAAATTGCCCACAAACTGAAGATTTCATAGAAAGGTGTACAGGCCCGGCGCCAAGAGGGGGCTTAGCCCGCTCAGTTGAATTTCCTGCCCCACCAGTTTAAATTTTAAATAATCTATAGAAAAATAGCCAAAAAAGAGATTTGCCCCCTCACCATTATTTTCTGCCCCCTCAGTCACTTCGTCCAGGCGCCGGGCCTGAAGGTGTACACTACAGTCTTCAAAGACAAAGGACTACAGGCTCTAACAAGGAGAGAAAATGATGTGGAAGGCCCAGATGACTTTGTGGAAAAGGATATTTGATACATGACCAACAGGCCTTTGTTTATGGCTTGCAGTACATGAAAGGGATCTTGTTGTTTCTTGGGGCAACCAAGGAAGTAATGAACGGGACAGATGCCTAGGTCAGAGGGAGTTTTGCCCCAGACAAAAAAAATCATCCAATGAGCTTGATTTGTTTTAGTCCCGGGCTAGGCTTAATATGCGTAATTGAAACTAGCCGATAACTTTATATCGCCTGAAATAATATTTTTGCTGTACAAATTAAATCAGCAGCCTAATGTTACAGGCCTGTCCCCCATCTGCCGGATTTTGTGTGTTTGATCGTTAATGAGACAAGCTGCACTGGTGATAGGTCAGACCAGGGAATAAAGGTTCCAAGTTCCGCCTCCTGAACCCCCCCCCGACCCCTCGAACTCCTTTTATTTTATATTTCATAAGATATGAAATTTGGTTAAGTGCACCCTTCAAATGTGTTAATACTCAACACATTTTTTACGCTCGTTCATGCACCTCTACACTCCATGCATGCGTAGTTTCACCTGACAGCTCATATTTCTGTATGTGATTTTATTTAATACATTAATTTGTTAAGTCAATGTGTGGACTCCCTTGTTTGTAGCAGAGCGCAACCTAAAGATGCTGAGTGAAAACAACTTTTTCTGCAGTGTAATTTCAGTGTCACAACCTAACGAAATGTAATATCTGCTTTTGACAACCGATGTAATAACGCTAAGCATGTAACAAACTGAGATTTTAGAGGGTGTTCAGGTGATGAATGGCCTTAGACTCAGCTAGCACAGCTAGGTTCCTGCCTTCTCACTAGGATAAGGCAGGAACCTAAAGACACTTCAGTATTTGTATTGCTTGCACTCAGGGGTTTAAGGCTGAGTATCTGTATCGAGCAGAGTGGCTGATGTAATAAGGGCATTTATAAACAGTGTTGGCCCATAATACCTGAACTAAGAATCTGCGTTCCCCAGCATGGGGAACACATACTGCAGACCGGCCTATTGATCATTACCTGAGGAACCTTTCAGGGTCTCAGCCTGTATTTAGAATTTCCATTTGAAACAAGAAACCAGGCAAGCCTAGTTCAGCCGCCCGCAATAGAAAGTGTTGCCATCTCGAGATTCAAACCCGGGTCGCCTACATGAATGGCTGTGTCGTTAACCACTACGCCACGGTGCTATACTTTTGCCACGTCTCAGTATAGCCTCTTGCCTCTATCCTGAACAAATCCTCTTTAGCCACTGGCCGTTTTAATAGTTAATTGGCCATTTGTAAATGAAATTGATACAGTTAAACTGACTAACGTTTCTTACTAAGTTTACCTCTACCACAAATAGCGGCTATGTATTGCGTTTGCCACTGGCCGTTTAAAGAGCGTATTAGCCAGTAATAAGCTTTACCGGTATCTACTAACTTACTGGAATAGTCATAAGAATTGAGCAATTGCTAGCGAGTCTGCCAAAACTATTTCATTTCATGGCATAGGAACGTTTTTTTTCTTTCATGGAAAAAACAACATACTTTTTTCTTTCATTCCTGAATGTCATTTATACAATAACTATCAATAAAGGCGACGATAACTAACTTTTTCATCAAGTGAAAAGACGAGAGAATCGTGGAATCTACCAGAAATAATTAATAAATGTCATTGCACTCAATAGATTTGAACGTAGGTCTTCCATATGAGAGACGCTGTCGTTAACCACTACGCCACAGCATTACAAGTTTCAGCAGTCGCTAGACTCCATTGAGGATTGTGTTAAATAGGCTAACTAGTTTCTACTAACTTCGTAGGAATAATCATAAGAATTGAGCAATTGCTAGCGAGACTGAAAATGAACTATTCCATGCCAGAAACAGTCGCAATATAACCGTAACATATTACCATTTAAATGCTGAATAGGTCTTATAAAAAAACGGTTTGCCTAATACTTCACATGCTGAGATCAGTGCTGGTTCTGCAATCTTATATTAGATCAAACTTTTGAATTATATAAAATGTCCATAAATGTAATAGATTTTTTACAATAAACAATTGTTTATTAAAGTCACTTTAGATGAATTGCTGATTTGAATATATTTCCATCCATCAGGTTCCTGATTCTGTCTGGAGTCCTTCTTTGCTGGACTTCAGCAGTCACATGATGTCTATCTCCCAAGTCCATACTGTTGAGAAGAGGTGGAGAAGATCTGCATTAGAGGATTAGAATACAACATGGATCAAGACTGGTTTTATGTTTGAATTTGGCATCGTACATGGTAAACGATTTGCATACCAATCAACGGCCAAACAGGAACTAGAGCAGGATGAAGTCAGACAGGACCGGGGTGGAATCAGGCTGGACCAGGCCGGACCGGGGTGTAGTCAGGCAGGACCATATTGGAGTTAAACAGAACCAGGGTGGAGTCAGGCAAAACTAGGGTAGAGTCAGGTAGGACCAGGATGAAGTAGGGCAGGACCAGGGTGTAGTAGGGCAGGACCAGGGTGGGGTCAGGCAGGACCAGGGTGAAGTAGGGCAGGACCAGAGAGTAGTCAACACGGAAAATTCCTTGCGAACTAAGTGAAGCCAGTGCAGCCACTTAGGGTACAAATAGCTGACTAAAAGTCAACACAAGGAAGGAATAGCCCAAGATCAAATTAATTTAATTTAATTTTTTTCACAAAATGCTTTTACAGACACCCAGCCTGAAACCCCAAAGAGCAAGCAATAACTGTTTAGATACACAGTGGCTAGGAAAAACTCCCTAATAGGTTCAAAGAAACCTAGAGTGGAACCAGACTCTGAAGGGTGGCCTGTCTTCTTCTGGCTGCACTGGGTGAATATTACAAGAGTACAAGATTATTATGATTAATAAATGCATGTGGGCTGTTTCTAGAGTCTATAAACAGAATCCAAGTCAGCTGCATGACCCGGTTGGACAAGGACAGGGAAAATCAGGTGGGGTGAGAGCAGTGGCAGCTGGAATCATCAGGCAGCAACAAGCTGCAGCACAACCAGGAGGACTTTGGACAGGGACAGGGACAGTAAAGAGGCCTTTAGGCCTAGTAGTCCTGAGGTGTGGTCCAACGGCACATGTCCTCCGAAGTTTAAACAGAACGGGAAGAAAAGGAAAGTTAGAGAGTTACTTTCTCACCCGGCACAATAAAATAGCAGCGTAAAGACAAGCTGAGACAAGAAGGTCCAGCGACACTGTGGCCATATCTGAAGGTAACTTCAGACAGGGCCAAACAGGCAGTATGTTACTCCACCCACTATGCACTTAATCATAGACCATGCTGAAGAGGTGAGTCTTTAGTAGACACTTAAATGTTTGGAAAGAGTCTCTAACCTTAATCAGCAGATCATTCCACAGAAGTGTAGCTCGATGGGAGAAAGCCCTGCCTCGATCTGATTGTAAAGATGAAGGTCTCCTCCTCCCAGCATGTGTCCTCCTTCTATCTTGAGTGAGCAAATGTAGCATCCAAAGCCACCTAAAGTAGCTCATTTAAAGTCAACACAAGAAAGGAATACTCCAAGATGAAGGTCTTCTCCTCCGTACGCGTGTCCTCCTTCCACCTTGACTGACCTGAGTGAAAAACTGCAGCCTTTAAGGACAAGAGTAGCTCACTAAAAGTCAACACAAGGTGGAAAAATATGATGATGATGATGATCTCATCTTCCATGCATGCATCATTTTTCCTCCTTGGTTGACATGAGTGAATATGTGCAGCCTTTACAGTCACAAAGCAGCTCACTAAAAGTCAACACAAAAAAGGAATACTACAAAATGGTCTTCTCCTCCCTGCACGCATTCTCCATGCTCCTTGCTTGACCTGAGTGAAAAACTGCCGCCGTAAAGGGCTCAAGTAGCTCACTAAAAGTCAAAAAAGGAAAGAACACCCCAAGATGAAGTTCAGCTCCTACCTGCGCTTGTTGTCCTTCCACTTTGTTTGACCTGAGTGAAAAACTGCAGCCTCCAAGGTCAAGAGTGTCTCACTCAAAGTCAACACAAAGAAGGAATACTCCAGGATGGTCTTCTCTTACCTGCCTGCGTCCACATTCGTCCTGGGATGACCTGAGTGAAAAACTGCAACCTCAAAGGGCAGAAGTAGCTCACAAAACGTCAACACAAGGAAACAACACTCCATGATGAAAGTCTTCTCCTCCTTGCATGCGTCCTCCTTCCTCCTTAGTTTACCTTAGTGAACAAATGCAGCCTCGAAGGCACAAGTATGACACTAAAAGTGAAGAGAAGGAAAGAACACTCCAAGACGAAGGTTTTCTCCCTGCGCGTGTCCTCCTTCCTCATTCGTTGACATGATTGAGCAACTGTTGCCTCTAAGGGCACAAGTGGCTCACTAAATGTCAACACAAGGAAAGAATACTCCAAGATGAAAGTCTTCTTCTCCCCGTGCGTGTCCTCCTTCCTCATTCGTTGACATGATTGAGCAACTGTTGCCTCTAAGGGCATAAGTGGCTCACTAAACGTCAACACAAGGAAAGAATACTCCAAGATGAAGGTCTTCTCCTCTCTGCGTGTCAAGGACGGGGGCGAGGACCCAAGCGCGGATTGGAAGGGCAGAGGGGGAGTGGCAGGTAGAGGGATCTGAGTCGGGCAGGGAATCTACGCGCAGGTAGGCGGTCTGCCTGCCCACTGACCGAGGGCAGGCAGAGGAGTCGGGGACAGGCAGTGGTTCGGTACACGGGCGGGCGGCCGAGGTACAGACAGATGGCGGGCAGAGTAGTCAGGGACGGGCAGAAGGTCGACACACGGGCTGGCAGCAGAAGTACAGGCGGGGAACAGGCAGAGTAATCGGGGACCGGCAACGAGTCGGTACACGGGAAATTCAGACAGAAAGTAGACTCGAGGATAGCTGGGTAGCGCGTGTGTAAATCGACCATAATCCGGCAGGGAGGAGATGGCAGAGGACTGTGGAAATACTGTTGGTGATGGTAAGATTGGGAAAAGGTGCGTAATTGCGGATTGGGAACAGGTGCGTAATAGGGAGACGAGCGGGTGTGTGACTGGCTCAGGAACGCAAGGACCCGCCTCTGCGCGATCACGGAGGCGGGGGCATGACACTGCGAGCATCCTCTGTCCTCCTTGCTTGACCTGAGTGAAAAACTGCCGCCTCAAAGGGCTCAAGTAGCTCACTAAAAGTAATAAAAGGAAGGAACACCCCAAGATGAAGTTCAAATCCTCCCTGCGCGCGTCCTCCATCCACCTTTTTTGACCTGAGTGAAAGACTGCAGCCTTAAAGGGCAAGAGTATTTCACTCAAATTCAACACAAGGAAGGAAAATTTTATGATCGTTTCCTCCATGTGCGCCTCCTATTTCCTCGTGTGACAAGAGTGAAAAACTGCAGCCTCTAAGGGCAAGAGTAACTCACTAAAAGTCAACACAGGGCAGTAAAAAATGCTACCGTATATAAGAACGTTATATATCAATCCACATTTTGAATGGCCACACGTGGCGCTCTCCATACAGGTTTTCGTATTGTATTATTCTTTTAAAAACAACTCATTTGGCTTGAGTGGGGATGTTGAGTGGGGATGGTCCACATAAATGCCTTATTTGGATAGGTGAAATCCTACAAAACTATTGGATTATTACCATACACATCGATTTATTTTCTAAATATATAACGTTCCTAACCGACGTAATGGCAACTAGATATGTTGGCATAGAACGTAATTGCGGCTTTTACAATAGTTCCCAGGGAACGTAATTCTTGAGATATAGGGTACAAAAAATGATGATGATTTCCTTTTCCATGCGTGCATCATTTGTCATCCTTGTGTGACATGCGTGAATATCTGAAGCCTCTATGGTCACAAAGCAGCTCACTCAAAGATCTTTTCCTGCTTCCACGTGTCCTCCTTCCTACTTGGTTCACCTGAGTGAAAAACTGCAGCCTTTATAGCCACAAGTAGCTCACTAAAAGTCAACACAAGGAAGGAACACTCCAACATGGTCTTCTCCTCCCTACGCGCATCCTCCATCCTCCTTTCTAGACCTGAGTGAAAAACTGCCGCCTCAAAGGGCTCAAGTAGTTCACTAAAAGTCAAAATGTGAAGGAACACCCCAAGATGAACTTCAGCACCTCCCTGCGCTTGTCATCCTTCCACCTTGGTTGAGCTGAGTGAAAAAAAAGGTCAAGAGTATCTCACTCAGTCAACACAAAGAAGGAAAATTTGATGATGATCTCCTCCATGAGGGTCCTATTTCCTCCTTGTGTGACAAGAGTGAAAACTGCAGCCTCTAAGTGCACATGTAGCTCACTAAAAGTCAACACAAAGAAGGAATACTTCAAGATGGTCTTCTACTCCCTGCGCGCGTCCTCCTTTTGCCTTGGTTGACCTGAGTGAACAAATGCAGCCTCGAAGGGCACAAGTAGCTCAATAAAAGTCAACACAAGGACCTCACACTGCAAGATGAAGGTCTTCTCCTCCCTGCACGCATCCTCCATCCTCTTTGCTTGACCTGAGAGAAAAACTGCAGCCTCTAAGTGCAAGTGTATCTCACTCTAAGTCAACACAAGGAAGGAAAATTTCATGATGATCTACTCCATGCGCGCATCCTATTTCCTCCTTGTGTGACAGAAGTGATAAACTGTAGCCTCTAAGGGCACAAGTAGCTCACTGAATGTCAACACAAGAAAGTAACACTCCAAGATGAAGGTCTTATTCTGCATGCGCACGTCGTCTTTCCTGCTTGTGTAACCTGAGGGAGCAACTGCAAACACTAAGGGCACTAGTAGCTCACTAAAAGTTTACACAAAGAAGGAATCTTGAAGATGAAGGTCATGTTCTCCCTGTGCGCGTTCTCTTTTTTCCTTCTGTGAACTCACTGAGCTTATGCAGTGTCGAAGGGCACAAATAGCTCATGAAAAGTCAACGCTCTGAAGGAAAATTATGAAGATGAGTTGTCCACTTCCATGCGCACAACCTCTTTTATCCTTGTGTGACATAAGTGAAAAACTGCAGCCTCTAAGGCAGGGATGGGCAACTTGGATGTTGGTGGGGGCCACAGAATTTATGTACTGGTCATCAGGGGGCCGCAGATTAACTTGGAACACACAAACACAAATCCATGTATTGTATGTAATTATTAACAAATGCATTAAAAGAACACTAGTTCTGATGCTAGTAAACGTATAGCTGGGTAATTTTAAAATAGTGATCAACGTGCCGTTTTCCCACTCTGCTCATCTCTCCCGGGATTCAGCGCATTCACTGCCATGTTATTAAAAGGGTTAACCCTTTGAACGCTATAGGTTTTTTGTCTGTTTTCACTACTTTTATATTTCGGCATGTACAGAAACTTCTGTAATAGGTATCCTGAAGTGTTTTATGGCTCAAACATCAGCACACTTTCAGCTACACTTAGAAAGACATCACAACCGCTTTCTGAGACCCTGAAATTACTGTTTTATATGTAAACATGCAAAAACTGAATCTATTTCAACAAGTCTATTTCATGTTTTGTTTCCAGCATAGATCTTGGTTCCAATACTAACTTTACAAAAGATTTAAGGTCAAACATATTTGTATAATTTTTACCAATTTTCTTTATATATACAGGTGCTGGTCATATAATTAGAATATCATCAAAAAGTTGATTTATTTCAGTAATTCCATTCAAAAAGTGAAACTTGGATATTATATTAATTTATTACACACAGACTGATATACTTCAAATGTTTATTTCATTTAATTGTGATGATTAAAACTGACAACTAATGAAAATCCCAAATTCAGTATCTTTGAAAATTAGAATATTACTTAAGACCAATACAAAAAAAGGATTTTTAGAAATGTTGGCCAACTGAAAAGTATGAACATGAAAAGTATGAGCATGTACAGCACTCAATACTTAGTTGGGCTCCTTTTGCCTGAATTACTGCAGCAATGCGGCGTGGCATGGAGTCGATCAGTCTGTGGCACTGCTCAGGTGTTATGAGAG
>JACXGI010008582.1:0-16984 GCA_016801175.1 Esox masquinongy | reverse complement strand
CGAGAACATAACTTTGGACCACTCAGCAGCAGTCCAGTCCTTTTTGTCTTTAGCCCAGGCGAGATGCTTCTGACGCTGTCTTGTTCAAGAGTGGCTTGACACAAGGAATGCGACAACTGAAACCCATGTCTTGCATACGTCTGTGCGTGGTGGTTCTTGAAGCACTGACTCCAGCTGCAGTCCACTCTTTGTGAATCTCCCCCACATTTTTGAATGCGTTTTGTTTCACAATCCTCTCCAGGGTGTGGTTATCCCTATTGCTTGTACACTTTTTTCTACCACATCTTGTCCTTCCCTTCGACTCTATTAATGTGCTTGGACACAGAGCTCTGTGAACAGCCAGCCTCTTTAGCAATGACCTTTTGTGTCTTGCCCTCCTTGTGCAAGGTGTCAATGGTCGTCTTTTGGACAGCTGTCAAGTCAGCAGTCTTCCCCATGATTGTGTAGCCTACAGAACTAGATGGAGAGACCATTTAAAGGCCTTTGCAGGTGTTTTGAGTTAATTAGCTGATTAGAGTGTGGCACCAGGTGTCTTCAATATTGAACCTTTTCACAATATTCTAATTTTCTGAGATACTGAATTTGGGGTTTTCATTAGTTGTCAGTCTAATCTAATTAGTTGTCAGTCTAATCTTTCATTAATTGTCAGTCTAATCTAATAAATCATCAAAATTAAAAGGAATAAACACTTGAAATATATCAGTCTGTGTGGAATGAATGTATACATTATACAAGTTTCACTTTTTGAATGGAATTACTGAAATAAATCAACTTTTTGATGATATTCTAATTATATGACCAGCACCTGTATATATCCATTTACTGTTTTCTAAATTAATCTGAGGGCTGCACAAAGAGGGGGTGGGGGCCACATGCGGCCGTGGGCCGCCAGTTGCCCATGCCTGCTCTAAGGGCACAAGTAGCTCACATAAAGTCACCACAAGGAAGGAATATTCCAAGACAAAGGTCTTCAGATCCCTCCACCCGTCCTCTGTCCACCTTGGTTGACCTGAGTGAATAACCGCATCCTCTAGGGCAAGAGTATCTCGCTCAGTGTCAGGAAGGAAAATTTGATGATGATCTCCTCCTCCATGTGTGCATCCTATTTAGTCCTTGTGTGACATGAGTGAATATCTGCAGCCTCTACGGGCTCAAGCAGCTCACTAAATGTCAACACAAGGATTGAATACTCCAAGATGAAGGACTTCTACTCCCTGCGCGTGTCCTCCTTCCTTGTTTGACCTCAATGAACAAACGCAGCCTCTAAGGCCACAATCAGCTTACAAAAAGTCAACAAAGATGGACCCTCGACGATCATGTTACTTCTCTGCCCATCAACATGAGAAAGGAATACTCTAAGATGATGTCCTTTTTCTCCTTATGGCCCCCAGACAAATACTCCTTGGCAACACCCTCTCTGTGTCTTATCGCTTAAACAGATAGTTGATACATGCAATTATAGATATACAAAATTAAAGCAGTAGACGGTGCTACTGAGAGACAGGCAGGTCTTTGTAAGAGTAGGTATTATATTGAAAGCATACAAACATTACAAAGAGCTTGTATGCTTTCAAGAGAATACCTACTCTTACAAAGACCTGCCTGTCTCACAGTAGACAGGTGAGACAGGCACTACTGAGAGACAGGCAAGCCTTTGTAAGTATAGGTATTATATTGAAAGCATATAAACATTACAGAGAGCTTCATAAATGACAGCAGTAGACGGCGCTACTGAGAGACAGGCAGGTCTTTGTAAGATTAGGTATTATATTGAAAGCATAGACGCCCCTACTGAGAGACAGGCAGGTCTTCGTAAGAGTTGGTATTATATTGAAAGCATACAAACATTACAGAGAGTTTCATAAATGACAGCAGTAGACGGCGCTACCGACGCAGTACAGTATTAGACAATGGTATCCCATGCCACAGAACACAACACGCAAACTTGTGGTAACTTTGCGTAAAAAGACTGCTCACATATTAAACGCCTTTGTTCTGCGCTACTAAAACCACAAGCAGCACAGATTGTGACAGACAATAAAAGCAGTATAGCCTACCTGTAGTCGCTCCTGGTGACCTCCAGTGACCATGTACTGCTGAAGTATGGGTTCAAATCCTGCCCATGGCAAATTCAGCACAATTTCTTTCACTACTGCTTTTTCAACACATTCTTCTCTAGGGCCCACTGCTCCTCTTGGTAACATTGCTATTTCAGCACACTGTTGTTTGTGGAACACTGCTATTCAAACACATTGTCCTCTAGGGAACACTGATATTTCAGCAGACTGCTATTTTCACACACTCTCTAGAGATGACAGCTATTTTTACACACTATCCTCTAGGGACCACTACTATTTAAACAGTCTCTTGTATAGACGACTGCTATTTCAACACACGAACAACTAGAGACCACTGCTATTTCAACACACTCTCCCTCTATGGAACATATTTTAACACACCCTTGTCTAGGGACCACTGCTATTTCAGCAAAAACTCTTTCTTCTGTCCTTGCTCTCTACTATTGTCCTATCTGTTTCAGCAAAAATCCCACATTGGCTCTTGAGTGGATAGGCTGAGAGAAGATACTGAGTTGGTGATTTGGAGAAACTTGATCCTCATAAGTGTTACTGGGGTAGCCATACCATCCTCCAACATGAACTTGGAGAGTTTCCAATGTGACCCTGAAATAGAGACAATGTGGGGTGTTGGTTTGGGACTGCATTTGAACTAACATGACAGCTTGAAGACTGACTCAGTAGTGCTACAGTGTCCATGGAAGGCATCCTTGTAGGAGTTGGACGAGGTCTAGGCCCACTGCTATTTCAACACACTCCCCTCTAGGAAACACTGCATTTCGACATGCTCTCATCCAGGCCCACTGCTATTTCAACACACTCCCCTCTAGGGAACACTGCTATTTCAACACGCTCTCCTCCAGACCCACTGCAATTTAAGCACACTCTCCTACTCTCCTCTTGGGACAGTGATGCGTTTTTTCTTACTTTCTCTCTTTACTCATTAAAACTGAATTTAATATCAAACAATTGCTATATTGGTTCTTGCCATGGAAACTCCTATGGCAACCGGTTGATGTCACGGTGACTTTGTATGGTCAAGACCACGAGTTACCATAGCATTTGCCATGACAACAACAGTAGTTGCTATAGGAGTCGCCATAACAAAAACCCAGGAGTTGGCAATACAACACTAACAAATCTGGAATCAGGCCTGAACACTGTCCATGATTATTTACCATTAGGATCTGTAAGACGGGTACATTACAATAATCCTTATTGATAGCCTAAAGCACTTGAGTCTATACCAAATAGCATGACTAATGCCCGGGTTCATAAAGAAATCTAAATAAATATTGCACTGTAAACATTTTTAGATATGACTTTTAAGGCCATTGTTATCACATGGTGTTGTTTTTTAATATTGTTATCTCAGAAGACAATGTGTTTTACAAACCTTCGTTTGACGTTGGCAGGCTGTCTTCATTGCACTGGTAATATTGGATGTTGCTTTCTTTTCTGGCCAAGTATTGCATTTTTTTACATTTTTTACATTTTTTTTAACATTTGCACTGTTTTTCATAATCTATGACTAGGCTCTTCACGGTCTAAAATGTGTAAATACTTTCCTGTACGCGGTAAACGTAGCCTCTCTTCAGCTGTGTTGATTGACTAATGCCCAAGAGACTCAGAATGCATATACTTCAGTATTCCGTATGAATACATCACAATCACAAGCGAATTCTAAGTGTATGACGTGCAGTAGCCCCGGAGGTGACAAGAAGGGCGCACACGCTTTAAGTAGGGCGCACGCGCGCTTTAGTGCATGACCCCATGCCTAACTAACTGCAGTTAATTTCGCTTAAAGGCATTTCAGAGCTCAGTCAGCGCCTGGCTGGAGCTCAACTGCAGAAAATGTGAAGGTGCACGAATATCCTAGTTACATATTACAATTTAAGAATTTGTAGTCATCTAGCTATTATATTACACTTGTAAGCTGTTTCACTAACTGAAATTACCGAAAGCATTGCTATGGACAGATTATTTTTTCATGTTGTGATTGCCAGCTAGCTAGCTAACGGGCCCCTTTATCGGCCATCTATTATGGGCCGTGTTTAGCGGTTGGCGAACTATATTCTTTCAAATTCAACATTTAAATGCACTGGAAAACAACGGTACGTTTTGCTATTAAATATACCCTTTCAGCCAGCTCACCACCATGTTTAATAGAGATGTATGGTATGGAGGTTAAAAACTTATGAGATGTTATTAATAGGGGGTCATATTTTTCAGCTACGTCGCTAACCAACTAGCTGGAAATATCAATATTTCCTCTGACATTTCAGAAATTCTATTTAATGACATGCTAGTTAACATTTGTATGTCTCTAATAATCACTAAACATTGACAACTTGATCAAATGATTACTCGGTACAAGAAGAACTGCTGTTGGCTATGCCGAAAATTGGGGGTTCTACATTAGCTACACATTTTCTCCATTTGCAGTTCGGTGCTCAGTCTCTAGCTAGCTAGATACTTTAAGCAAACTGGCTATAACTGGGATAACCTGATAACATTAGCCTGCTATCGTACAGTACTAGCTATATAGCTAGCTATTTGGCTTGATATACTTAGCTAGGTTAATTGTTGAAGTAATGTCTGTTAGTAGTAGTAGGCATTGCTACACATCATACCATAATGTTAATGTAGTAACGTTAGCTAGCTAAAACAACACTTGCTGTAATGCAGCTTAGCTGTAAACTTTTTTTATGAAGATTATTTAATACATCAAAAATGTGACCATGTTTTTTTTTTTATCAGTTTAAATAAAAGTGCTTCAAACATGTAACTATAATATGGGCTCACTTCAACACCATTAAGAATTTCCTAACCTGACTCTTCTCCTTACAGATGGAGGACCTGTCCTTTTTGTGGCAACGAGGTTATATGTCGTGGTGCTCCGCCCCCTAGAGGGGCTTTAGCTCCTAGTGGTTTACCCTTGTACTGAAAACTCATTATGCAAGATGCGTCAGCCAAGCAGGGCACGCCTGCCCCTATATATGACCCGTGAGCCCAGAGAACGCCCTCCCTTTTTATTCAGCAAACGCTTGCTGAGTGCTATACTGATTACTCTACTTCAGCCTGAGAATTTTTGCCGTCGACGTTCTTAGCTCGACGTCTTAACATGAAGAAATTTTTCGCCGCCGCTTGCCATTGTGCCGACCTGTCTCCAGACCAGGACTCCCATCGTTTGTGTGTTTCCTGCCTGGGACCGGCCCACGCTCGTGAGGGTCTCACAGACCCCCCGGCTTGCTCCTCCTGCGTTACCTTGTCCCTCTCTACACGTGTAGAGAGGGCGAGCTACTTCGAACAGGTGGTGGACGTCTCCGCCGTCTTGGGTTCCAGCGACGATGACGACGAGATGTCTGAGGAGGACGCTCCTACGCGGGATCCGACTCCTCTGACGCAGGCGGACCCGCTCCCTTCCCACGTGGGTTGTGGTGGCGGTTCTCGCGCTTCTCCCTCTCTCCGGGGAGAAATGGAGGACGACCTCTCCTCTGCTGCTTCTTTCCGCCCGCCCCCTCTCCGCGTGGGGTTTGCGGGCATGATAGAGAGGGCAGCTCTTTGCATCCAACTGCCTCTGCCCCCCCTGCCTGCGCCGAAGGAGCCTTCAGACATGTCCTTCAGCTTCTGGGCTGAGCGTGTGAAACCGGTGGACTCCCCTGCGCCTGAGGTCCGTGGTTTTAAAACCTTCGCCGAGGGTTCCTGGTCCGCCCCAGCATCTGCCAGAGCGCCTGTCAAATCCTACGCCACCTTCACCAGGGTCTACGGTAGGCTGGCTCCAATCAGCTCGGCCACCCCTCCTTTAGGACCACTACTCGGGGCAGCTGTAGGATAAGGTTTATGTTTTGGGATCACAGGCCCTGGCCGCGGCGAACAACGTTGCTCTCCTCGCGTCAGCAGCCTCCCATATTCTAGACCGTTCTCCTTCTCCGTCGTCACGTGACGTCGAAGAGGTAGCGGCTAATCTGAAGGCTATCCTCCACCTTAACCAGGCCCAGACGGTCTGCGACGGGCTCACAGTGGCTTCTGCCGTGGTCGGACACCGTCATCTGTGGCTGTTTCTCTCCTCCCTATGCGAGGCCGATCGCGCACCCCTCCTGAACGCACCTCTCTCCCAGGAGGGCTTATTTGGCGACGCCGTTCACACGGCCATAGCGTCTTTCAAGAAGACAGACGAAGGGCGTAAGGAGTTATCTCGCCACCTTCCTCTGGCTGGCCGCTCTTCCCGCTCGGCCCCACGACCCTCTTCCCATCACCAGGGCTCTTCTGCTAAACGTCACCAGCGCTGTCACGTCTCTGCCGCCGCCTCTGCTGCTGCCTCGGCTCCTCCTCCTGCTGCCGCGGCTCCTGCTCCTCCTCCCGTGCGATGCAGACAACCCGCTCCCAGACTCGACGTTCCATGGCCAACTAAGAAGCCCAGACCGTCCTGACTAGGCGTGGAGTGGGCTGTGAGTGGCAACGTTGCCCTCACGGCCCCCGCCTTTTCCTCCTTTTGCAGAGTATGGGCCGAGTCTGACGGCGTCGCAGATTCGGCCCGACAATCCATTCATTTCAATAAACAAGCTAAACGTTACTCGGGCGTAAGTTGTGCGTTTGTGCAGACTCCGGCGGTGTCTGAGCCTGTTAAGTCACTTGTGAATTTCACATGCCCTAGTTTGCCTCCATCAGTGGCTAATAGAGACTCAGTGGACGCTCTCTCTTTCTCTATGCCAGCCCCGTTGGATATGAGAAGTGGCGCAGATGAGCGGCTTTTCCCTCATTCTCGTCCTGCAGCTGGTAGGTCTTCTAATGTGTTTGCTTGTGCACGCTCTATTCCTTTCCCTATGCAGTGTAAGGATAAGAGTTCTGTTAGCTACATTCAGGGTAGTGAGTGTTTTCGGGGAGTTATAGGTATAACTTCTCTCCCCTCTCTACCCGCCACCTCTAATAGACATAAGCGCCGGCTAGCGGTTTCAGAGACGTCTCCTATCCCGCTACCCACCAGTCAGGAGCGTGTTCGCTCTCAGAGTTCTGCCCGGCAGGATTGTGTTTACATTCACTCGCCGTCAGGGAAATGTTTGCGTATGCAAATGCCGGTTTCCTTCTCTCCCGCCACTCGCGGGTTACTGAGCGTTCTGAGATTTCACCCGTTGTTACAGACGTAACCGTGGTGGCATCTCATCCCGCTTGCTATGACGAGATCAAACGCCAGGTAACGCCGCCGGCTTCACCTCCGTCTCGCTACCTGTCCTCCCTGATCATTCCAGTCCTGTCTGCCCTACTCTGCGCCTCCTTGGCAACGCGTCCCCACTCAGGATGCAACGTATGCCGGGCTCCTCTCTCTCCCGCCGTTTGCGGGCTACCGAGCGTCCTGTGAGTTCACCTGTTGTTACAGACGTAACCATGGTGGCTCCTCATCCCACTCGCTATGAAGAGATCAAACGCCGGGCAACGCCGCCGGCTTTCGCCGCCGTCTCGCTACCTGCTCTTTCTGATCATCCCAGCCCCGTCTGCCCTACTCGGCATCTCCTTGGCAACGCGTCCCCACTCAGGGTGCAACGTCCGCGTATGCAAATGCAGGGCTCCGCTCTCACTCAGGTTCCTATTCGTGAGAGTGCAGCTTCTATTGTACAGCGGGATGGCTCAGTGGCTAGCGTGCTTGGCTCTCAATCGTCGGACCCAGGTTCGCCTCCATAGGCGGCACCTGTTTTTTCTCATCCCTTTCTCTCCCTGCTCTCCTTGGGCCATGTCTCTTCCTCTCGGGTCGAGCTCGGTGGCGGTAAGGGCAGAGAGGGAATTCAAATCTTTCTTGACCACCGCCCCCCAACTCCTTGCTCTTCCTCTCTCAGAGCGTTGTTGGGAGTGGCGTCAGCATTGTACCATGTCAGCCTGGCTCGACCGAACGATCAGGCTGGGTTATCTGGTCCAGTTTCATTCGGCTCCACCCCCCTTCTCGGGGATAGTGGAGACGGTGATGTCATCACCCGACAGAGCGTCCGTTCTACTGTCGGAGGTGACGGAATTGCTGAGCAAAGGAGCGATCTCCGAGGTCCCAGAGGATCTCAGGCAGGACGGCTTTACTCCCGTTACTTCCTGGTTCCCAAGAGGACGGGAGGAGTGAGGCCGATCTTGGATTTGCGCAATCTGAATGTGCATGTAGCCAAACGACCGTTCCGCATGCTCACCACCAGTCGCCTGCTGGAAGCCTTTATGCCGGGGGATTTCTGTTTGAGCATAGACCTCAAGGATGCTTACTTCCATGTCCTGATCGTTCGCAGGCACAGGAAGTTTTTCCGATTTGCCTTTCAGGACAGGGTATACTAGTATACAAGGATCCCATTCGGCTACGCTCTAACCCCACGCACCTTCTCCAAATGTCTGGAGGCGGCGCTGGAGCCCCTATGCAGAGAGGGCATCAGGATTCTGGCCTATCTAGATGACCTTCTGATTCTAGCGTCGTCCCTGGAGTTGGCCAGGACGCATACTGTCTGAGTGGTGTCCCTTCTCACGCGACTGGGTCTCGAGGTGAATTGGTAAAAGAGCGCGCCGAGGCCAGCCCAGCAGGTTTCTTACCTGGGTCTGGTCATGGACACGCATTTTCGGACACGCGGGCTCTCGATCTGCTCTCTGTCCTCAACCTGTGCCGGCCGCCCTGCAGGCGCCCGGTTTGGGCCATCATGTCCCTATTGAGTATGATGGCCGTAGCGCACAAAGTAGTTCCCTGGGCCTGCTGCACATGCAGGTTTTTCACAGACGCCTCTCTCCACGGTTGGGGCGGTGTGTGCCTGGGTCAGGTGGTTGGGGGTGTGTGGCCTCCCGGCCCTTGCCACATCCACCTGCTGGAACTGGACACGGTCTTATTGGTGCTGATGCATTTCTCAGACCTAGTCGAGGGCCGCGATGTCCTGATTCACTCAGACAATCGGGCCACGGTCGTGTACATCTATCGCCAAGGGGGGGTCAGGTCTCCTGCTCTCCACCGGTCGGCGACGCATCTTTGGCTATGGGCTCATGCCCATCTCCGCTCCCTGACTGCAATTCACATTCCGGGCCACCTGAATGTGGGCGCGGACATGATGTCTCGGGTCGGCCTCCAACACGACGAGTGGCGTCTCCACCCAGATATCGTCTCCCTCACCTGGCAGAGGTTTGGGGAAGCTCAGTTGGACCTGTTCACGTCCAGACGGAATGCACACTGTCGCCTGTGGTTCTCCCTGTCCCAGACGGATCGCCCCCCTCTGGGGGTGGACGCGTTCGGGCGCCACCCCTGGCCTCAGGGCCTCCTGTATGCGTTTCCTCCGCAGCGCTGCATAGCGCGTCTGCTGGCTCGGATCAAAGCGGAAGGGCTTCGGGTCATCCTGGTGGCACCCGATCGCCCTGCGGCTATATGGTATCCGGAGATGATCCAGTTGCTGGCGGACCGTCCGTGGTCTGTTCCGCTCAGGCAGGATGCACTGTCCCAAGCGGAGGGCTTGATTCTTCACCCTCCATCGCTCTCAGGAGCTCTCAGGGTCTGGCCCCTTAGCGGGACAGGCTTTTGAACAGACGTTTGTCCGCTGCCGTCGTGCGCACCATCCGGGCGCTAGGACAGCGTCTACATTCAAATTGTATTCCTCTCGCTGGAATATGTTTGTGTCGTGGTGCACGCAGAGGCCCTCGGACCCTTCGTGTTGTCCTGTGGAGGAGATTCTGTCATTTCTGCAGTATCTCTTTGATATGGATAGGTCTCCTTTGACCATCCGCGGAGATGCATGAGGGTGTCATGAGGGTTTTGTCATGAGGGTTTTGCTGGAAACACGGTTTTCAGCCACCCTCTCCTTCCCCGTTTCCTTTCGGGCACGCGCCGTCTGCGCCCGGCGGCCAGACTGGGCGCTCCTCAATGGGACCTTGCTAAGGTGCTGGGCGCTCTCTGTGAACCCCCATTCGAGCCCTTACAGCAGTGTTCTCTCAAGTTGCTCTCCCTTAAGACGGCCCTGCTTATCGCTCTGTACTCTGCTAAGCGAGTGAGTGATCTCCGCGTGCTCTCGGTGCGCCCGCGGTGCCTGGCTATCAGAGAGGACTTGGGTTGCGCTACGCTTAGACCTAATCCGTCCTTCGTACCTAAAGTTATCACCAGTTCTTTCGGTCGAGGACTATCGTCTTACAGGCCTTCTTCCCTCCTCCGCACGTCCGTGAGGAGGACGAGAGGCTTCACTGTCTGTGCCCGGTGCGCGCTCTCGCCCTTTATGT
Organism: Esox masquinongy; assembly: GCA_016801175.1. Classification (NCBI taxonomy): domain Eukaryota; kingdom Metazoa; phylum Chordata; class Actinopteri; order Esociformes; family Esocidae; genus Esox; species Esox masquinongy. Next base: position 6,698 of record JACXGI010008582.1, on the reverse strand, counting down.
AGAGCGCACCAGGTCTATCAGACTGATTCTCGGTTGAGTCGTCCGCTTTCCAAACAGCATCTATCCCACTGACTTTGTGACTGCATCACTTTGGCCTATGGGGCGTCTGGTTCTGTTGTTCCGGAGGGTCTCCGTGCACTCTCCACGCGGGGTGTTGCTACCTCCTCTGCCCTTTTCCATGGGGTCAGAGTGGATGACATTTGCACCGTGGCGTCGTGGTCGTCGCCTTCGGCGTTTGTGTGTTTCTATTTACTTGACGTGTCTCTGTTTTCCCTTGTTCATTTGGTCCTCGCTGCGGCTGCCCGAGATCTCTGAACTTGTTTAAGGAATCACGTGCTTTGCCTTGATTCTATCCTCTCATCATCAGTATTTACCCTGTGGCTTGTTGGCTCAGGGGTATTGTCATTGTGTACCAGTACACTTGGTGTAGGTTCACCTCCTCCCTGGGGCGTTACCTATCATTTCATATTTTTTTGTATTCTCATGCCCCTCATCTCGTGATGTGTGGTGCATGGGTATTTTCTGTTGTGCTTGTGTGGAACGGATACGTTTCCCTCTCGTTTGAGCTCAACATCCCTTCTCCCTGGGTTGGCCTATGTTTCATGGGCCTACACTAGGGGGATTCCATCATTACACATTCGATCATCCCTTTCTGACCTTGTCAGCTGTCGGGGATGTTTTCGTCTTGGGGTTTATGGGGTCGGTTTTTACTGGACCCTGTGAGCTTACTGGTGTTCCGGCAGGGAGTACATTTTTGGCTCGCTCGCTCTGTCGTGAACCACTAGGAGCTAAAGCCCCTCTAGGGGGTGGAGTTCCACGACATATAACGTTAGTTACCGGGAATGTAACTCCGGTTATATGAGTGGAGCGGAGCCCCCTAGACCTGTTGCCCTGCCGTCCCACGAGTTATGCTGAATAATCTCGGGAGGGCGTTCTCTGGGCTCACGGGTCATATATAGGGGCAGGCGTGCCCTGATTGGCTGACGCGTCTTGCATAATGAGTTTTCAGTATGGCCGCAGACTCGGCCAGGGTAAACCACTAGGAGCTAAAGCCCCTCTAGGGGGCTCCGCTCCACTCATATAACCGGAGTTACATTTCCGGTAACTAACGATTTCCGAAGAAGTCCTTGCTCAGATGGAGGAAGACACGGTAAATTCATTTTGATGATAAGGTTGGGACGATGGACGATATAATTGTAAATCAACGACTGATTAAGTAAATCGGCAATCTGTGTTCTGCGATTTGAATATGATATAAAGTCCCATGTTGTATTGATGATATTCAGCTGAGAACTATCGTTTTTGCAACATGTTCGACAACTAGGCTACTGTAGTTGGATCATTAATGCTATTTGCATCTTGTTGGACAATTACTGCTATAGCAATATTGTACAGTATAGTTTTTATTTAGCTTATTATGGACATATCTTCATCTCTCTTCACCTACTGTTTGTACATAGTACCGTAAGTTATATTTTTTGCCGGACCGCGTAAGCGGAGCCAGCCTAGAAGAGCGAATGTCTCTTACTGACTGAGTGGGTGAGTGAGTGACTGACAGACTGACTGACCTACCTTGTTAAATAGCGTAGTGGTTACAGACGCGAACCTGCAAGCTATAGGTTCTGCGATCCAGTCTCCTCACAGTCAAAACAAAGTATGCGTTTATATTTGTTCCGCATAGACAAAAACTTCGCTGGCTATAACTTTCAGTATCTACATTATAATAAGCCTAAAATAAAAATGTTTACTGTTATATTGCGACTGTTTCTGGTAGATTTTTGGAGTATGCACCCGTGCATGCTTTTTGGGTCAGGATAGACAAAAACTTAGCTGGCTACTACATTCAGTCGCTACCTTATAGTAAGCCTAAACAAAAACTGTTTACGGTAATACAGTATTGCGACTATTTCTTTGGGATTTTCGAAGTACGCATCCGTGCATGCTTTTTGGGTCAGGATAGACAAAAATGTTGCTGGCTACATACATAATTCAGTAGCTACGTTATAGTAAGCCTAAACTTAAACTGTTTATGGTTATATTGCGACTGTTTCTGGTGGATTTTCAAAGGCACGCATCTGTGCATGTCTTTGGGGGTAATAGGCTTTATCAAAACCCCTTGGGCAGTAAAAGAGTTGGGGTTTCCACGATTCTCTCGTCTTTTTACTTGACAAGAAAGTCAGTTATCGTCACCTATTGTATCAATGTCATTCACAAATGAAAGAAAATCGAATGTTTTTGTGCCATGAAATGAAGTAGCTTTGGCAGGGAAAAGTTCATCTTCAGTCTCGCTAGCAATTGCCCAATTCTTATGACTATTCCTAGAAAGTTAGTAGTAGATACTAGTAATTCCTATTACTAGCTAATAAGCTGTTAAAACGGCCAGTGGCAAAAGCCATAGTTCATAGATGCTATTTGTGGTGGAGGTAAACTTAATAAAAAAACATGAGTCAGTTTAACACAATGCTGAATGGTGTCTAGCGACTAGTAAAACGTGTAGCGCCTTGGCGTAGTGGTTAAAGACAGTGCCCCCGTTTTCAACTGTGTGTTAAAACACTAAAGAGAAATAATATTTTACGTGGCAAGAAAGACCGGGCAGTAGAGCCTACCGGTTGACGTCTCAATCGCGTTGTGCTTGTTTTGGCAGAGGGGGCTGCTCGCTATAGCAGCATAACTCTTCTACTAAATACTTGCTCATGCTAATTTTAGAGAAAACTGCTTTGGAAAACCCGGCCAGAAGATCTCAAGTGGCAAGTGAATCCACAACATCACCACAAACCTCTTTTCAAAACAGGTTTCAATTGTGTGAGATACTAGCTACTGTAGTGATGTTATAATGTCACAACTGATGAAATAGATAAATGATCTGCTCTATAAGGTTTTAAATAGGTTATGGTAGTTAACGTTATGTAGACTAAGTTAGCTAGCTAGGTTAGCTAGTGACTGTTATGGTAGCTACGTAAAGAAGCGTTCACATGTAAAAATGTAGTGGACGGGCTATTATGAAAATATGATCATATTAAATTAATGCAGAATTAGTTATGAGTATATTTATTTGTGGATTAGAAGTTTAGTGGTTTGGCATTATAATAAGTAGTGTGAAAATATATTTGGAAATGTTCATGGATAACATTAGCATAGAGAATGAAGAGGAAGACTGGATAGGATGATGAGTGAAGGAGTTAGAGGAAAGGTAAAGATATGATTACAGAGCCTTCCAATGTATTATTTCAAACAATGCTTTTGAGATTAAAAAAAAATGAGGTAAGCAATGGGAATCTGTTAGCCAAACTATATTGTCTGATAGTGTACTAGTCATTAAATTTAAGATTGGAGGAAGGAGAGTGTGAAGGAAAAATTAAGGGAGTAAAAGGAGTGAAGGAAGGAGAGTGTAGAAGAGTGAGGTGGAAAGGTAAAGAGAAGGAAAGGAAGGAAGACAAGTGAAGAAAAGAGAAAGATTGGAGGAGAAGAAAATGTTAACAGAGTAAGAAGAGTGACACATGCAATCCTGAAGAAAATAGGTCTGAATTCTTCTGAGAAGTGCACAGATTAGGTTGGTATAAGTATATTATGTAGTTACCAATCTCATTTCATTTATTTATTATGTTGTTAAGTATTGTCTGTAGTGTTTCTGTAGTATAGCTAATTGTTTTTTATGTCTATCACAGTGTGCCTGTGAGACTAAATACCTTAAACTGGAATTGTTCCCTTTTTGTATTTCATAGGTAGTTACATTGTAAATTTTAATGATAAATTGATCGCCAAACTGGAAATGTCCCCGGTTTTCATTTCAGAAATCTGGTCACCTTAGGTTATGTTCACATAAAAAGTCACATTCTGGAAGATCAAGTGTTATTGAATTAATTGGAATGACTGAATATCTGACAGACCTTTAGCATGTAATGTAGAGTTGTAGCCCAGTCATATTGAAGTAGAAAGCAATGTTTTAGAAACCCTTTCCAAAGGCACTGTAGGTAACACATAAGGTAAAATGCAAATTCCATTTTTGGCCAGCTATGTAAACTAACATTGATTCATCCCGCAAAAGGTGTTCAGTTTGTTATAGGCTATTCATATTTGTCTCTAAATGCCTCTTAATATGAAAGTAATCTAAAAGTAATTCAAGGTAATCAGATTATGTTACTGATTTGGAGTAATCAAAAAGTTACGTTACTGATTACAAATGTGGACCTGTAACTGTAACAGATTTAAAAAGTAAGCTACCCAACCCTGGTGACACAATACATTGTAGAGAGTTATGTGGATTTTTTGTCCAGTGTACTGTGAAACTGGGGGGGGGGGCTAGTCACACACTTATATTGAGGTGTAATTCTTACTGGCGCTCATGGATCTGAATTGCGTGAAACTGTCACTAAACTGAACAACACAACGTAGCTGTAGCCTCCACAGTACAATGTATATGGCAAGTTCATGGTTCAATTTTGAGTAGGATAATGCATGTAATACATAAGCATGGGACCCTAGCTAGTGTGTATCTAATCTTACACTTTTTTTTCTTATCTATGTTATCTCTTGTCACCCGTCTCCAAATGAAAGCAAAGCTGGAGATACTGCCACTCACTCATAGATAGCTTATCCCTGCTACAGGTAAATTATGCAGGTTTTATAATGGTCATTCATTCTATAAAAGATGACTGGTGACATAGTTAAAGTTTTGAAAAAAGACAATTACATTTTTAAGTATTTGTAGGAATTTAATTCACACAATGTAGCTTATCTGAGTAATGATGGAAAATATTAATGTGTGTACTTCGCAATAACTGCACGATTTAGATAACATTCAATCGTTATTTCTTTGACAAATAATGCAGTTACGGTTGATTTGCTATTTTCAAAAATGGGTGTATACAGCGTAGATAATCTCACTTAAAAATAGAGATCATAGCCTAAATAGGGTGCTATTAAATTGAATAAAAATAAAGTAAATGATCAGTGTTTTGAAACATTTTACACAGCTGCCGATTTCAAGGTGCAGCCTGTGTCGAAACGTTTAACTGTTCGTTTAACTATTTAATGATTAGTCATTAAATGCAATAGCAATTGCTATGGTTGTGCCTTTGACATTAGGCAAAATTTCTCAACCCTTGAGGTATATTTTCTCCCAAATTAACTATGTTTGAAGGCACCGACATTGAGTCCGAAACGTTTAATAACGCAGTGTATATGGGACAAAATCTTAGTGCCACTTGCTATCTTGAAGCAGACGTCTTCGCTAGCAGTTGAAGTGTTAACTCAAACTAACATTGAAAATCCATCAAGTAGTTAAACAAACTTAGTCCAGGTATTTAAGAAATCTTCAAAAACTTATAGCACCTGCAAGTAAAACTATTACGCCTGATGTCCACCAGATACGTCAAACTCGTTGCGTTGTGCCGGAAGTCATTCATTGTCAATGAAGCAATCTGAAACGGTACGTTTCCAAAGCGATGTTGCATTGCGGTGCATTTGGTGTAAGGCATGCGTTCAATAAATTCAACTTGTGCATGGTTTTTGGGTTTTACTGTTGCGATGGTACGACGGATGTTCAAGTTACCAATGAAAAGAGTACGTGGCAACGAGTGGCACATGGCATGACCATAGCCGTCTAGAACAAGAAACCAGGCAAGCCTAGTTCAGCCGGACCGCAATAGAAAGTATTGCCCTGTTGAGAATTAAGTAGATAGCTGACTGTTGTTGTTAGCTAGCATTGTGTCAACTACTGTACATTGTGAACCATTCTGCTCTAACTTAGCTGAATCACCAGCACCTGTTTTCCACAATTAGGCTATAGCAGGCTATCTCATTCAACTGCGCAGATATAACTGTAGCAGCAATCCTGCTCCAGGCAGCATTTTTGGAGTTGATGTCCCGGTGGCAATAAGCCCTATGCACTTAGGTCCTATAGAGCAGGTTCTCTAGAGAATGCAAAAATAATCTCCTTGCTTCCATCCGTATATATTGCGAAAGCACATGTGCGTCAAGCACGAAAAAATACATACAGGACATCCGACAAAAATAACGTACTCTAAAATTTGAGTATCTGCTGGACATCAGGCGGTAAGCCTAGATTTCACCAGGCGCTTCTGCGGCGCGTTCCGGTGTTACGAAGAATTCAGTGACCGTGCAAATTCAGTGTGCCTCTCAAAAGTGCGCATGCGCTGCTATCGAATATTTCTTTCTGTCAATGGGAGCGTGTGATATCTCGTGCACTTGTTGCTCCTCGCTCCCGACATTGTCTTCCTTCTAAAAAGCGTCTGGTAACCTAAGCTTGTTGGCGCTGCAATATTAACCTTGTGATCTTTGCGATTCTGCTTCCATAGATACGTTTTTTTGAGAAACAGCAGCAGAAAGCAAGTATATTGTGTTGGTTAACATATGTGTGTAGTACTGTTTTGTTGCAATGACAAATGCCATGTTTGCGTTAGGTAGCATAGCCAGTCAAAGTAACTGTGATCTTATAGTTTGCCAATTCAATTTGTTGGACTTCTCTCAATATTAACAAGCTACGCATACGGAAAATATATGTATTTTAAGTATATTATTTCTATACATTTGATAAATGTATGTCAAAGTGTTGCAATTGGGTTCGTTAAATATATTTCGAAAAAACGTATTACTATAAATGCATGGCTGTATTACAAACACGCAACTTTCTGCTCTCCTGTCTGGCGCTCTACACACTGCTCCAAACAAGGATAAGC